>VDFB02270651.1:167328500-167475057 GCA_007258455.2 Sequoia sempervirens | reverse complement strand
GTACAACTAGGACAACCCTTATATATTTAGAAATAATAATCTAAGTTGGGAATTGAGGATACTTACCCCTCAAACAAGGGAATTGGTATATCTAATCTCTCATGAATAATATTAATCCTAGAGTAGAACAATTAAACTGAGATTTATTAAAGCTAACATCAACAATGTCATTTAAATAATAGTGTTGCTAATATCTAGGTAATAGTAATAGTAACAACCATACCAAGATTAATATATCAAATACTAATAATATTTGATAGGATGATTAGTACAACTAGTAGTTAAACTAAATTCATTTGGATATAATGATCATTACTTTTACGATTGGTACTAATGGCAAGTGGTCAGGAATGATAGCACTCATTACGTAAGTGGTATTAATATTAACATTAACAACAATATTGATAAGTAATGTCAATATCAGTAATTGAAGATACACTTTGTTGTAAGGGGGAAATAAAGCATTAAGAAAACAAAGCAAATGAATCAATCTAATTTAATTCAAAACAAGATTAAGATCCCATACCCATACTCATAAATGAAGCTCTAAAATAATGAAATCAAACAATGTAAATCCTAAAACATACAATGAATTCAAAACTTTAAAACAGTTACCATCCCATGTTGGAGTTGTGTTTATGTTGAACCTTGGATGTTGGATTTCCCGATTCAATACAAATCCTCCATTGTTGTTGTTGCAAAAGCTTCAATAACGTGCATAAATGGTGAACTAGAATGTGAGGATAGCAATTCTCAAGTGTGCTCAAGAATTGGTTGTGCAGTGCTTCGTTATGTAAATTCTAGATGATTTGTGAGAAGGTAGAGGTTTATTTTATAGATTTCCTATTTCGAGATGAATGATGAAGATTTCATAGTAAAAGATCATGATCAACGGTTGAGAACCATCAAGAGGAGTTAGATTGGAAGAATTAGTGGTTTTAGATTGCATAATTTGTGTGATTGGGAAATCAGGTTGAGTGGTTAGTAGGATTGAAGATATAGATTGAGAGGTTAGTGGGATTGAAGAATAGACGAGTTAGTCAATTATTTAGATGAGAAATCAATGGTTGTGATTTTCTCGATTACAAAAGGGGTGAAGATAATTAATTAATTAATATTTTGAGTTGAACATGCAAGCCATGTTTAACTTCAACAAAGAAAGTTGTATTTGTTTGTTGACCTTTTTGAATGATGTTGAATAATTAATTTAATTATTCAAGTTTAGAAAGGGAAACAGATTTAATTAAATTATTAAGTAATAATAATTTAATTGATTTAGGAGAATAGGGTATATTAGCGACATAATTAAATAACTTGCATTATTTAATTAATCAAGAGGAATAAAAGTTAGATTAATGATAATATAGTGAATTAACTAAATAATTAAAGATCATTCAATTAATAGAGGAAAATATGGTTTTTGATGTTTTGATGTGAAATGAAGTGATATTAATGATAATGATGTCGATGATGAAAAATTTCATTCAAGATGTGTGATATGTGTTAGGTCATTTTTACATATCTACATTTTGCCCCTCTTTGAGACACAGTACTACTTGCTTTATTTCAAAGAATTTGATGTTAAGATCAAGATTTACAAAAAAATTATGCCTCATTGTGCCCTGACGGTCAGCAAAAAGATAGTACGACGTTGGGCTGCCCCCTCAAGAGGTTGGCTGGAAAAATCATTTTTTGGTTCAAGCTCGCGACAAAGTTCAATTTTAGTTCAAATGTGTAGAGGGAAAAAAATTAAGATTATAGGACCTTTGTTTATTGTTCAGATGTTCTCAGGTGCTCATAATTTCAACCTAAGAGGGTTTCCTAGGTAAAAATTAGGGTTTAGGGGGTAAAAATAGGGAATTAGGGTTCATTTTACCTCATTTGCACTTACCCCTTAGCAAATTCTTGTCTCTGGAGATCCTATTTTGACAATTGTCAATTCGTGATGCCAAGGATTCCAAGTGCTCTGTATTATGCAGAGGCGGTCCATGACTTCAAGAGGCCAACTAGTGTAGGTTTCACGGTATGTATATCTTTCGTTCCTATTTTCATCTTTTCAGTCTTGTGTAATTAATGCTAGAAATCATTTTTAGCAATAGTAGTAGTTATATGAAATTTTCGCTCTTGCCTCCATTTGACCGCTATTGCTCTTGTTGTTTGTACCACTTTCATAAAAATGGTCGCTATTGATTTTTTCGTGCGCTATTGCAAAATATGTTTGCTCTTGTTAACCGCTATCCCATGAAATGTTCGCTATTGTTTTTCTTGTTGTGAAATGGAAACTTTTGTGGTTTTTGTGTGCTATTGAAAAAGTTGTTTTCTATTTCCATTTTTTAATTCTATTGCTTAAGATAACTACTATTGCCAAAAGCAGGGCTACTATTGCTTTTCTTGATCACTATTGTCAAAAAAGCAACCACTATTGTCAATTTTGAAAGATTTAGCCAATTTGTTCATAGTCTTCGGTTTGTGATGTGTTTTTGTAGCAAATGTTTAACGTCATGGGTTGAATGTTTACAGGTCGTTCTCAAACCACTTTATTCTAGAGAGTGACGACTACAATAGTTGTTTCACCTGATTGTCGACTTCTTCAAGGTGGAGCAAGATTTTCTAGACATTGTGGGCCTGCAATATATGTGCTACATGCTGAAGATTCAATGTCATAGGGTGACAAGAACACCCTTGTAGAGACGTGGCACTCTGAGTCATCATTATTTCATTTTTCAATTGGCGAGGTGATCATCACATTGGAGGATGTCTGGAGGATTCTCCAAATTCCTATTCATGGGGATCTCATGGCCTATGATGTTGGATAGGGTACCCATGCTATGCAGCGAGTTCTCAGTGTTAGACGTCTTTGGGTAGTGGACTCAGAGATAGACTTGTCTCCACTTGTTGATAGCGCAGATCCTATTTCTATGGTCCTATGTGGTTTGATCTCAATGCTCATGGTACTTGATCATGGAGGTACATAGTTTCCTATCGGTTGGAGCATCTGTATTAAGGAGATGATGGAGCACAGTATGAGGTATGTGTGGGGCCCATGTCTCCTAACACATTTATATAGAGATATGCACAAGGTTGCCTATTATGGAGGCAATTATATCTCCACTGGTGTGACATTGTTGCATGTATGGGCCTGAGAGCATATCCCAGTCACTAGACCTGATGGTGTTATGGATCGGGATTCAGAGGATCCATATTTGTATAGATACTCAAATTTCATGCACTATACCTAGCCTGGCCAACTACCTTATTAGTATCAAATTTTTGATGATATGTTTGCTTTTATTTGGAGACCATGGTTAGGCTATGAGGCCTGGCATGATGATGAGGATCATCTCCCTTACTATTGACAGATATAATGGTTGATAGGCCACGTGGATTCTTTGCTTGAGTGTTACCTAATTATGTTCTTCATCAATTTAGAGAGCGATTATGCACATTTCGGGAGGACATCCTGAGAGGTTAGGGTGTGGGGGCCACAGGCCTCATCTATAGATGTTGAGTTTAGATGACTTGCCCCATTTGGATGGGGATGACCAATAGGTTTGGTAGACCCTAGCACCATATGTGAGTATGATCAATGGTGGGCTCGTCATGTTCCACTTCATTTTATAGATCCTGCTAGCGTCGAGATAGTCATAGGGAGAGCTAGTGTGACCAGCTAGAGGTGTGAGTGACAATGGCTTAGGATAGTCATAGAGCAGTTAGCTAGAGCAGGACATGATGGGGAGTAGGGTGATCAACAACATTAGGATCAACCCGTCAAGATCAGCAAGTACTGCAAGGTCCTCCAAAGATGGATACAGTGGAAACGACTCATATTTCCCAGTTGATAGCAGATAGGGATGCAGAGATCGCACAGAGGCAGGTTGTTGAGGCACAGGTTGCGGTATTGACTACTGAGAGAGATGGCCTCCATCAGGAGCAAGATGGGTTGAGGTAAGAGCTAGCCACAGAGAGTAGCTACTGAGATTTTAGTAGCCTCGTCCATCCCCATGGCTCAATATCAGGCTAAGCGAGATTGATTGATGTAGCAGAGCACTTATTATTAGACATTATATGAGGCATTTGTTCGTAGAGCATGGAGGCATCCTTGCTTCGAAGAGTCGAGTGAGGTGATGGATGTAGAGTCAGGTGGATAGTTGGTGAAGTAGCCACATTAGTCTCCCATCATGCCACAACCATCTCCCCATCAGAGCCAGGAGCAGTCGAGATCCCCACCTCGAGACATCCAACAGGGAAAATTGTTCCTTGATCTTGTATGATTTTTATTATATTAGACTTTGTATAGGCATGATTTTTTAGATATACATTCATCCGCCCAGCTGAGGCCTCGTATATGTGTATTTTTTGTATATGATATCACACATGGTACTTGATGATGTATATGACATTCTTAGTTTTCATGATATATGAGATATAACGTGTTTCAATTCAGCTTTTGTATGTGTTATGAGATGATTATGGATGATGATGTATACATGTTCATGTTTTGTACTTTTCTGATGTATGTATATGATATGGATGGATGCATGATTTGTGTATCTATGTGATGTATGATGATATATGATAGATGATGATTTATTATGTATGCGATGGGTGATGATATATTATGGGTGATAATTTATTATATATGTGATGGATGATGATTTATTCTGTATGTGATGGGTGATAATATGTATTGATGAATTTTTGGATGCAAGATATATGTGGTACTAATGATATTGTGATGCAGGATGGAGTTGTTAGTTAGAAGAAGTATTTGATGATTTAGAGATGGATAGAAATTTGATATTGTTAGTTACTGATGAGTTTTGTTTTTGCTTTCATAGAGGTTTTGTATCTTCTAGCAATCCTTTTTGATGTAGCATTTACAGACACAATGCACTAGGGTATTAATAACCAAGGTGGATTTGTATCCATTGTGTGGAATTTGACTCGGCACACAAAGAATATGCTTGCTTATACCAGACATACAAAAGCCCTATTAGAGTATATGGTTGAGTTGTGTTAAAACATTTTGGACTAGTTACATAGATAGGTATGAAGTACCTAATATATAATTGCTACACAAATTACCTCAAAAAAACTTCCATACACAAAACAAAGAAAGTATTCGATGTGGTAGTATCACAAAAAATCTAACAAACAGAATAAAAAGAAATCAAAAGTTAATGCTCCCATTCCTTCTTCTCTAAATCCTTATGGATATCCTCGAGAGATCCTGGGAATGTGGTATTCATATAAATCAAAAAATAAGACTATAAAAAGATAAACAATGCTGCAGTATCACTTGTCATAGTTGTTTTAATGTTTCATGATGAAATCCATTGATGATGTCTATTGTAGGAATGTTGTATCTATTAAGACTCATGTTTAGGATTCTTGATAATGATTTTCAAATAGGTATGGTAGTCTATACTTAGGCATTGTTTTAACATGATAGTTATTAAGTCATTTCAATCTTCACTTTGGAATTTTTAATTTTGATGTTTGTGTTGTTTTTTATTGTGTTGTCAAAGGGTGAGGGTGACAATTGTGTTGCAAGTATGGATGAGTATGGTGGTGTTGTCATTAATGTTGTCATTGATTTCAACACAGTAGAGATTGTTGTAGAGAAAGGAATCAAGTGATTGTAGGTGGTACATGTATAGTTGAGATACTATTGAGATGTTGTGAGTACATGGAGCTATCTTTATGGTGTTGCAGGTGTGCTAATATGATGAGTTTCCAATTCCTTTTGATAAATAGTGAAGATAAAATTGTGTGTGTTCAAAATGTGCTTCGGTTTGTGCTCTGCATTTCTTTTGTGCTGATCTTATGCTTGTGCAGATCTAAAGTGTTATTTATGGGCATCCTTGGGACCTTGGGTGATATATCCTGGATTGTAGCTTTTGGTTTGATGAAGATTGAAAGTTGTGTTCACCGATGTGTGAATTGGTATGGCAGAGTTATTTGTTTGTGGACTAGGAGAAATGTATCTACTTTGCAGTCCTCCACTGGTTTGTTTCAGATCTTTCAGATCTAGAAGAAGGCTTGTAATGGTGTTATCTGTATTCTATCAAAGGTGTTTGTGGTTTGGTGCTCTAGAAGATGAGTTTCAGAGTTGCTATGAGTGTTTGTATAGTCCAATTGGACTGATGGAATGTATTATGTGTATGAGGGTTGTTGCATCTATTGCGGATGAATCTGAAGGCATATGAGATGTGTTACAATGTATGGTGGAGCGTGTTATGTGGTTTGCATGTTATCTTCTTGTTACAGAAGTGTGTACTTCAAAGTTCATTTGTGTTTTCATTAGGTTTGGCCGACCTGGTGTATACACGTCATGCAAAGGATAAGTATCAATTAAGGAAGCATGTGATTGATCTGAGATGTTGTCTTGGGTCTTGGTTAAGTGTTGGTTTGGTCCACTCTCATTCTCTTCCATCACGAGAATGTTGAGTTTCCAACCTAATTTGAATTTGTAATATGAAGTGTGTGTAGGTGACCTTGGAGAAACTTTCTAAGGTTGAAGATGGTATAAATACAAGTTGAGATTTTATGGATTGATGTATCAGACATGCCACAAGTGTGAGAAGCAAGAGTAATTACTTGCCCACAATCCCTAGCAGACATTTTTAGAAGACATAGATCAAGATTTATTTTGAAGTAATATGTAAGTACTTGCCCACAATCTCTAGCAATGTAAAAAAATGCAAGGATTATCTTGTGATTGGATAACATGTTCTAATAAAGTATACTCCTTTGGATAATGGCTCCATGGCTCAGATAATTTTGGATAGAATACGACCAATGATAGTGATCCATGTAAATATATTTACCATAAGAAAATGTGAAGTGTACATCAAACCTTTTCCAAGATCAAGATAAGTTGAATTTGGATGAAAAATGGGTTGGATGAACGATTCATGGATTTTATTATGGATAAGATGGATAGAAGATGGATGGAATGTTGGATTTATTATGGATAGGATGAGATGCTTCTACCTTCCAATGATATCCTACTTGAAGGTGTTATTTTACTAAGATACAATTGCTTAAATGTAACCCCTGATAATTCTTTTCTTTGTCGATACCAGAGTTAACCTTACCTAGATGCACACATTGCGATAAAACGCCCTTAGAGTTATTATGATAAAGAGTTGCTTCCAACACATGGTCAATGTGAGATTTGGATATCATAGATGGAGAAATGCGTTGAGGGATATGAGATTTAGGTGGATTGGTTGACAGTTTGGAACCTTTTATTTTCCAAACTTAGGAGGATGAGCAATGATGGGTGGATATGAAGATTCAATTTGGACCGACTTCTTGATATACCTTGTAGGTCACTCTTGAAGCTTTCTTTAGCACCACTGGATGTTTTTGATGGATGAACTTCCCTTTTTTATTTTTCCCCATAGTTTCTTTGACTAATGGAGTTTGATAGGGATGATTTTCTCTCTTTTGCTTTAGTATCCATTTGATTTTTTATTGTCCATTTTATTTTTTTGATTCTTTTGCTCCAATGACTTGTTCCTTTTTTTATATAACTTTTTCTCTTGTTGTTGGTCCCAATGATAGGGTTGAAATATGTGTGGATGACGATTCATGATATGGCTAGCTATAGCATTGGTAGTAGTTTCATCATAAGGACTCTTTGAGATCTCTATGTTTTTGTTTGTGTTAGATAAAGTTTCCCCCAATATTATAGAGGTATCGTTGATATGTTTAGATTCCTTAATTGTTGAATAACCAAGACCTTGATGCTTAGGATTTTCAATAATCTACATTGGTTCTAGGATACCTTGTTCGTGTAGGCCTAATCCTCTGCCTTGATAATGCATCCATTGAAAAAAATTATTTGCAATAGGATATGATTTTCCTTGGAAAAAAGATGCTAATCCTTCTCTGCTCTTCTATGGATCTTCAAAGGTGGTAGCTTCTTCATTGGTAGGATAGCTTGCTCTGAAAAAGGTAATTGATCCAAGTTTTTTAATTGATAGGGCCCTCAATATGTGAAATAACTTCTTGATTGATATCTTTAGCTTGATCTTCAAGGGATGTTTCTGATTCATAATTCATGTAGAAGTCTTCTTCATGATCCATTTTTGATATGTCTCTGGATTTTGTTATGTCTTGATCATGTGTAGAGATGTCAAGAGTGGGAGAATCTTGTTCATTGGTAATGATGTTAAGAGTATGAGACTCTTGTTTTGGATATAGATCACCTACATGTCATTTAGGAGTAAGCATCTCATGGGTAGATATATGTGCATTTGGTATATGGATTTTTTCTTCTTTTGGAAAACATTGGATGTCATGGAAGATATCTGCCAAGTTATTATAGTATTTTGATGATAGGGATTCTTGATCTTGACTTTTGTGGTATTATATTTGATATGCTTTGGTTCACGTTCTTGACATGGATAAATTTCAAAGAATGGATTTTTTGTAAAAGATCCTTGGATTTCCTTGAAATGTGAACTTTTGGGTTATAGCCCTTGGCTTATATTTTTTGCATTGGGTATAAGTGTTGGATTAAGAGTCTCTTGATCATCAATATGTACTACCATGATTTTGGATGATGTCAATATATCTTGGGCTAGATCATTGCTAGACTTTGGTGATTGATTTTGATCGTGCTTGGGATTAAATTCTTGATGTATTTCCTCTTTCCCATTGGACAATGTAGAGACATTGTCAATGTGATCAGTGGTAGATAGATCTTGATCATTGTTTTCAACTTTTAAGGTTGAGATATTGTCAATGTTATCATTAGTGTTTGGAACTTGAATTTTATCTTCAATAGCTATTTTTCATTGATCAATAAGGCCTTGGATGAGATTTTTTAGTGCAACAAATTTTGATGCATCATGACCTTTTACTCCATGGTATTTACAATAGGCCTTGTCATTGTACCATGTGATTTGATGATGGCTTCACTACTTTGTGATGGTTTTGGAAGTGTGATAAGTTTAGCATTGACTAACGTGTTTAACACCCCCTCGATTGGATCCCCTAAAGGAGTGTATTTATGTTTAGTGGTGTGGTTGGATTGTAAGGCTTGTTGTGGTGGAGATGATTATTGTATTTGAGATGGAATTTCTTGTTTGTTTTGAGATTGATGATTTTGATGTGGATATTACTGATTTGGGAGTTGATATTGATGTTGTTGATTCACTTGATGTTGTAGAAATATACTTTGTTGCTGATATGAATCAATGTTTTGATGATGTTGGAAGTGTTGTTGGTGTGGATATTGAGGTGTTTGTGGAATGATGTTTTTTTGTTGTTGATATTCAATACTTTGACGTTGAACATGGTGTTGATGATACGTCATATTTTGATTTTTTTCAAGTGCGTTGACCATTTTCTCAAGTGAATTTAGGGAAATTTGATATTGTAGATTTTGTCCTTGATGGTGATTTTGAAACCCTTGATAAGAGTGATTTTGATAGGGATGAGGATTTTGATTGAAATCTATCATGTGACAAGATGCGCTAAAACCTTGATTAGGGGAATCCATAGTTGATATATCATTGATATTTGTGGCATATGATGTCCCCATGGGTGTATAGAGTGGAGTTGGATTTGGGTGATAGATTGATATTGACATGTTTTGGGGATAGTTGGATGTTTTGATATGACGCTAATCTTTAGGACACAAGGTGTTCAAGACTTGGACTGCTATTTTGCTCTATTTTTTTAGAGGATATGTTGATGATCTACTTGAACTAGCCTTGAGGTTGCAAGAAAATGTTAATATCTTAGAAATAAAGAGCAAAGGGAATAATCCAAGTTGTGTTTGGTTTGAATCCTAAAACTAGGTTGATGTGTTTGATTTTGCAAATGGATATGGAAAGATGCAGATATGAGGTGTTTGCAATTCTGATTGTTTTGTTTTCCAAAAGATGGATGATTAACCAATTTTTGTATCAATTTTTGATTTGCACCAGAAAACATGACAATAGCGGTAATATTTAGAACAGTAGTGTTTGAAATTTAGGACAACGGTCAAACTTAGAGAAATAGTGGTCTTTGTTTCAAGTTGTGATTGGTAACAAAGAAAACAATAGTAGTAATTTTAGTAGAAGCGACCCTATTTAGGTCAATAGTGGTTGAAACTTTTAGGACAATTGTGGCTAGTTCATCAAAAGCGGTCTCTTGCAATTTCTCTAACTGGTGAAACAGTGAAGCCAGTAGTGGAATATTTGTAAAAAGTGGTAATATTTAGGTCAATAGCGGTTGAAAAATAATTCAACAAGGACCAAAACTTAGAGCAATAGTGGCAAAGTTCAGTACAAAAGCAGTAGAATTATCAATGACAACCCTATTTCTAGTTTTTCTAGTTTTATGTGATGGCAGTTTGTTGGATATTTTTCACAAGTCTGAAATTTTTGTTTGATTTGATGTTTTGATGGTAAGTGATGCATACAACCTATAATTTGAGATCTAATAACTTTGTAAAATAATCATTCACCTCATCCTAAGTAGGTACATTCTTTGAGGTAGGCTTACCTCATGCCCCAAATGGATGATTTTACATGCAACTTATGGAGGGAACACATAGAGGGATATCACCCCCTCAATATTTTGTGCAAGAGAATGAACTCTTAAGCTCTATGCCTCAACCATAAATTGGACTTGGTAAGTAACTTCTTGGAAGTAAATTCTGATGCACCACTTTTAGAGAACATTTCAGAAAATAAGGTTTAGCCTCTACATAAAGGTTTTTAATGCCACACCATGAACACCGAGATGGATACTATCATATGAAAGCCACTTAAGGCATTAAATCATTCCCTTCCGACCCATATGTTTGGAGTTGGATTAGGTGCAGTATGTTATCGCCACAAATTGAAGCTACTACTCTTTCAGGTTCGCAACCTTTATGTAGCCCGTTGGTAAACATGCTTGTTTTAAGAGTCGCTTATATGAGTTCTTCATTGTGAGATGTGTCTCATTAGCAGGCCCTTATCCTCAAATGAAAATTGGGTGACCATAAAAAATGCAAAAGACCAAAGGGTTTCTCATCACCCAAGATTTTCAAAAGACGCAGGGGGAGAGGATATGCACTTGGCTCGCCAATCACGGTGAACGTGGTATACAATTATCGTGGTTTCTTTTTAAGTCCCAAAATTTGAAATGTGAAGATATCAATTCATTTTTTTACGTGCACCAATTTCAAAGCATTTGAGACTTTAGGAAAAATATAGCAATGTGCAAATCAAAAAGGATAATTTGTTCAATTTTAATCACCAAAGTTAAGTGTTTCTAATTGCCTTGTCCATCTTAATATGGTCAACAAAATGAAATGTGTTCGATTGTCAACAAAATAAAAGTGTTCATGCATCAACAAAATGAAATGCATTGGTCAAAACAAAAACATTCAATTTTATGAGCGCCAAATTAAAAATGAGAGTTGCCTTGTTCAATTTTATGAGCACTAAATTGAAAATGAGAGTTGCCTTGTTCAATTATTTAAGCACCAAATTGAAAATGAGAGTTTCCTTGTTCAATTCTTAAGCACCAATTGAAAATGAGATTTTCCTTTGTTCAATTCTTAAGCACCAAGTTGAAGATGAGAGTTGCCTTCATTCAATTCTTAAGCACCAATTAAAACGTGAGAGTTTTCCTTGTTCATTTTTGGAAACACCAATTTAAGTGTGGAAGGTGTGGGTTTAGTTTTAAACACCAATGGAAATAGTTTATAACTTAAAAAGTTCTAAAAATGAAGTGAACTTTGACCGTTCACCAACCCTACAATGAAACCGTTAGTTGTTCTCATAGAAACACGTGCCATACTCCTACAAGGGCTGCATAATCAATGTTAGAAACTTCCCAAAACATTAAAAATTCAAACGTTAGTGTTAGGTAAATTGAAAAAAAAAAAACTATTTACAGTTTTAAAATAGAAAGAAGCAGAGCAATAGTGGTAATATTCCAGATAGTAGTGGGCTTCCTATTTGCAGCAATTGATGAGCTTAGGATATGCTCATAATTTGAGTATCATGATTTATTGTTAATGGATGTTTTAACTCTTTTATTAAAAACTTTTTATCTAAAGTGGTGCATTCTACATTCTGGGCTAAACATCTCCATGTGTCTTATTAAATTACCTTGTTTGACTTCCCAAATGGTACATTATAATGCATATGGTTTTGAATAATGGAATAGATTTAATATGTGATTAATGAATGTATCGTGTTGTTTGCCACACATGTTTTCTTTCGCTTATGTTGCCATGTGCATCACAAGTTGTTGAAGGGAGCATGAATGAGTCAAGTGCAGCAGACTTCAGCCTTGAAGTAAAGTCCATTTGCAGCATGGTGTCAAGGAAGTTGTTCCGACAAAGACTCTCTGACCCGGGTTGTTGGGAAAAACTTAATGATCATTAATTTGGAAAGAGTGGGGCCTTTAAATTTTCTCTAGATCATGTTGAAACGGATATATGATTTTATTTATGAGAAGTTTGTTCCTTGGTTTCAGGATTCATTTATGTCCACGACTTTCTCTGTTAGTTAGTTAGTTGTTTTTCTAGTTTAAATAAGTGTTCCTCCTATGTGAGTGAGCAAGCATAGCATGTAAAAGTTAGTATGATAATGAGAAGTAGAATATGTAAGAGTTAGTACTATGATAAGAGATAGAGTTTTGTGTTAGTTTTCATATGAGCAGAATAATGTATATCATTATGAGTTTATGAATAAAGTTGATGAAGTTAAAGGTTCAATTCTTGCATAATTAGTTGATGCTTGCTAAGGGGCCCATAGTAAGTATCTGTAGTTATTTAGTTAGTTTTTTATTTCCTGTTGATCATAAGCCGATTTCATTCTGGAAAGTTTCAACATAAACTCAGTCTTATATTGTTCCTGCGGCATCGGGAATCCATCCATGTGTTTGTTCCTGCAGCATAAGGTCGGTTCATAGTTTGTTTTTCAGTCATAGTTATTTATGACTTACCTTTGATTAAGTTTAGAGGCTTATTTTACATTCCTGTAGCATAAAGTAGAATTCCTTTCAAACATTTTATTTTTGGTAAATGCGTGGTGAAGCCAGTTCTTAGTGCACATATAGTCTTTGCTCCATTTCAAGTATCGTTCCTGGTTTGACAAAGTAAATGAGCGACCATAGAAGATATTAGTCACTGCTAAAATGTCAATTCCTAGGTTAGGATTTTTGGCTGACTTTTATATCCTTTTATTAGTATGACTAGCAATAACAGTCGAATTAGTCAAAAGTGGTCCAAAAAAGTGCAACTATGAACCTGTTATAGAAGAAAGTAGTAGAACGTCAACATCGGCCCTGTTTAGTGCAGGAGCGGTTGGAAAAAGTGCAACTATAGTAGAAACGTGGGAACAACCATGTGAATGAAAATCATGTATCTTTCACGTAAAATTTATCAAGAGCGTTTCAGAAAAGGGTGAACTAGCATTCTAGAACCTGCAACTGCTCAAATAAACTCATGAAAATGATAACGTTAAGGACATAGGTCCTACTGGGCATGCCAAATGTCATAAGGGGGAATAAAACATTAGGAAAACAAAGAAAATGAATCAAACTAATTTAATTCAAAACAAGATTAAGATCCCATACCTATACTCATGAAATGAAGCTCTAAAATAACGAAATCAAATAATGTAAATCCTAAGACAACATATAATGAATTTAAAACTTTAAAACATATACCATCCCATGTCGGAGTTGTGTTTGTATTAACGTTTGTTTGTTTTATAGATTTCCTATTTCAAGATGAACGATCAATATTTCATAGTAAAAGATCTCGATCAATGGTCGAGAATCATTGAGAGGAATTAGATTAAGGAAGAATTAGTGGTTTTAGATTGCATAATCTGTGTGATTGGGAAATCAGGTTGAGTGGTTAGTGGGATTGAGGAAATAGATTGAGAGGTTAGTAGGATTGAAGAATAGATTAGTCAATTGGTTAGAGTGAGAAATCAGTGGTTGTGATTTGCTCAATCACAAAAGGGGTGAAGATAATTAATTAATTGAATTAATTAATTAATATTTTGAGTTGAACGTGCAAGCCATGTTTGACTTTAACAAATAAAGTTGTATTTGTTTGTTGACCTTTTTGAATGATGTTGAGTAATTAATTTAATTATTTAGGTTTAGAAAGGGGAAACAAATTAAATTAAATTATTAAGTACTAACAAAATTTAATTGATTTAGGAGAATAGGGTATATTAGTGACATAATTAAATAACTTGCATTATTTAAATTAATCAAGATGAATAAAAGTTAGATTAATGATAATACATTGAATTAATTAAATAATTAAATATTATTCAATTAATAAAGGAAAATAGGGTTTTTTGTTTTTTTTGATGTGAAATGCAGTGATATTAATGATAATGATGTCGATGATGAAAAAATGTCATTTAGGATGTGTGATATGTGTTACATCATTTTTACATGTCTATACACTTAATGTTACAAGGACTTGTTAACATCAATTGACTATATTTATAATTGTGGAGCAATATGGATTTCAATGGTTGGAAAAATTATAATGATATTAAAATTGAACTTAATGTTGTCATTGATAATAATACTAATATCAACATCTAATGTATAGCGATATTAATTATAACCTCAACATTGTTAATCTTATCACTAAAAGTACTTCACATGGTGAGTAATAATAATACTACATCAATGTGATAGAATGTCATTAACCATGCTCATAATAATCCTATTGTATTAACACTACTAAGTTTCTCATATAGGAAGAAATAGTAAAAGGATAAAGTGTAAATGTCAGTATTATAGTTCAAGTAATAATACTAACGGTATCATATCACTAACTTGAAATATAATAATAAGGATAATAGGTGAGTTATCAAGAGTAGGGCCACTAATGCTAAAACAAGATTTAGTAACGTCGCATGGGTTTACCAAAACAAAACCATAGTAGGACCCTATGTGATTATGGAAATAACTATAGAATATCCCTCACTTTACTGTGGTTATCCCAATATCTAGAGTTGAGTTTCTACTCAAATTGGTTTTAAACCCACACCTTGCCTCAAGTGATGTGTCAATTTTTGATGTTGCTCATGCAACATTACCAATGCATGTAGTTTTGTGACCATGTGTATACATGGTTGGTAGAGAACAATATAATTTACATGTCAAATCAAAAAAATTGTAAGTTGTGTTATTGTCCTAGGTGTAAAATTTAGGGCATGACACCTTATATATAGTCAATTAGAGGGAGACATATATTATCATTAATGTTGCTTTGGTGAGTTTGATTTTAATGATATGATGTCTTCTTACCATGCCTAATGGATATATTTTTTACTTTAACTTTTAAACAAAGAGTTTTTTAAGTAATCATTATTTATACATATTTTAAATGAAAGTAAGATGTTAAATATTGGAGTATTTTATGTTTATAGGTTTCTAGATGGATTTCTCCTTGCAAGAAGAATGT
Organism: Sequoia sempervirens; assembly: GCA_007258455.2. Lineage (NCBI taxonomy): Eukaryota > Viridiplantae > Streptophyta > Pinopsida > Cupressales > Cupressaceae > Sequoia > Sequoia sempervirens. The sequence continues at coordinate 167,459,609 of VDFB02270651.1, read as the reverse complement.
GTCAGATTATCATCCACATGTATATCATACTTCAAAGTGTCTAAATATTTACTTTCATGTTGATTTATTGTTTACTTTAACATGCATCTTCATATTAGTTCACATGAAATTTAAATTAGGGGAAAAATGTACAACTGTTGCATTATCTACCATTCATTTTGGACTCACCTTGATTGAGTTTTCCCTAATATAATAACTTGTGTACAAGTGACATGTTTTTGCATAAAAGTTGTCAAGTAATCTAAAACTAACTTAATAAAAATATTGAAAAATATTCCTAAAGACCAATCTTAATTTTAATTTTAATTTTTTTTCTTATCTTGCACCAAATATACATGTGAAAAAAAGACTAGATAACTTCTTAATTCAAATTTTTAAATAGTTTTAAGTTGACTCCCTTCCTATTAGTCATTACTTGACAATTTGAGTGTGAAAAATATAAATTTGGGTGTTAGGGTGTTGTATAAAAGGAAAAAACTTAAATCACCTTTAGGAATCCAATTATTATCTAAAATTTAATAGAGAATCATATCACATATCCTTATATCATGAATTTATAAAAAAGTGTTATTTAGTGATATATTAAGTAGGACATACTACACAATTGATTTTTCCTTTTATCTTTGTAAAAATATTAATTTCCAAATCCAAATATTTCATATAAAGAGAATATCCTTGTTTAGCATACTCTCAATAATGTTCATAAACGCTACCCATCTTTTAGATAAATCTATGGACATCAAGGTGAGTAGATTGTAGATATCAAAAAGTGCACGATTCATTTTTACATTTATAGGTTGAATCCATGAACCAACATTATTTATACAAATGTGTGTTCAACCCACAATAAAAGTCAAAATACCTAACCTTCTCAAAACTAATAATTCCAAAGCTAATATTTAAATAAAAATTTAAATGACATAAAACAATCTCCAACAAAATACTTGTTATCACTTCTCAAATTAAATCCTCAATCCTTCTTGTATCATTTTTAAAAGCATAATTAATGGTGTTACTAACCATGCTTTTTAATCTAACAATACTGCTATTTTGATTTCATCATCCCTTGGTTATTCAAAAAAAAAATTATTAGATGATAGGCTTCTTATTCATGCTCAAAAAATTATCTCATGTCATTTTTTTAATTGTTTTATTTTTTTAATTTGTAGGTATTGGTCTTTATTCACCTCCAAAAATATACTTAGAGCCACATGCAAATAAGAATTTAGCATAGATATTAATTAAATATATTAGATCATACAAAGATATTTTTGAGGGATGTTTGAAGACCATCAAGACCCACTTCTCCTATAAATCTATATTTTCCTAGACATATAAATTAATTCTAGATCATTTGCCCAGTGTAAGAAGAAAATTAGTTGTAGAAAATCATATTTGATTCACCTTTGTGTGGCATTCTTGTTCATTCCCTCTTATGATAGATAATCATAATACTTGCTTTACTTGTTCAAGATCTCTCTTAGAACCTATTTGTTCTTGCTTAGATGGATGTAACCCAATGTCTCTCACTAGAATCTATAATTTCCATGTAATCATCTTGGTCACCCATCCAGTTAGTTAATTCCCCTTTTATACAATACTCAATGAGCATCCAAACAATCACACCATTGCTAGAGTCACTTGAGCATCTTGTAACACAATTCTCATAAACATGAAAATTTCATCAAGGTGGTTATCCTAAATTGATCTTTAAGCTTAGGGTTTAGAGATTTGTGTTTAGGGTTTCAAGATTATTAATGGCAAAGAAACTAGATATGAAATTTTGAAAGTCAATTCAAAATTTTTGGATACACAAATTTTGTTCCATCCCTCTAGGAATAAGTGAGATAAAGGATACAAAATGAGTGTTTTTTTTATCTAGAGCCACTAATCCCTTAATTGGATTGTTCTTGACCTCAATAATTGGTAATTTGTTGAAAATTTTGGCAATAACCTTTTAGATCCTAATAAATTTAAAAGATATATTGTACAAATTCGAAAGAAACTATATGCAATAGGGTTAAATATGGTACAAGTCTTATTAGATTCACTAAATTGGTGTCACCCAAAATTTTATATGTAGCCCTGGATGACATGTCCATTCATTTTGAGTATAGAGGAAATATTGAACTAACTTTGTCCATAGAGAAAAAAAGTCTTTAACTTGACCTATTTAAAGAATATATTTTATTTTTATTAGAAAAGATTAAGATACATCATTCTATTTGAATTGCTAGGATTTGTGCCTAAATTTCCTTGTATCATGTAATTATGATCTAGCATCTCATATAGAAAAGGATAAGAAAAAAATACCATATATGTCCAATGTTTGTTGTTGTTTTACCTTTTTTGGTGCAATTGCATAGAGTATTAACAAAAGAATTGTTGTTTCTAATATAAGTGTTTATGATTAATTAAGCCATATGTTTGAGGTTGGTATAAACTATCAATCTTTAGTGAACATAGGTTACGGTAAAAAATATAGGTTACTATTTTATGGTAAAGATATACTTAAAGTAGCCCATATGATAGATTGGGTTGTGATCAAATGGGTTCAATGTTTCATGGTTTTTAAAGTGAAGTTACATCTAAATAATATAGTGATAGATTTCAATATTGTCCAATTGAGTTTGAACAATAGTGGTGGTGAAGCTTACAATTGAAATTTGAAGCAACTAGAAAATGTCTACTATGTAGTTGTAGGTTGTGAGTAAATTGGAAAATTACACGTCTTGGCACTATTGTAGTTTTTTAACATTCTCATAAAAGTAGTTAGCTTATGAAAGCACTCTATCAAATTGGTGGTTGTTTTCAATTACCAAAAAAGAGAATTACATCCCAAACACCTTTGCTAAGGGTGGTGAATGAAATTAAATATTTTAACATTTGGTTTTTTAAAATTTAGATTACAAATCATTATCATTTTATTTTAATGTTTAGAAATTAGTTTATTTTTGTATTGGTGAAAGTATCGCATACCCATGCCATTTCAAATTTAGTTTTGTGCTACACTTACTCCCATATATTTGTTCCTTGCCTCAAGGTTATCATTTTACTTTAAGGTTATTTTTCAAGTGAAAAATGTTAGAATATTTTGATATGTCTCCATTTACATGCCCATTTTTTTTATTCTTTACTACTTTCATATGTGTGAGACTCATGAACAAATATTTTTTAATGTTTTCATCATCAATCGAATTTGTACCCACAACTTTGCTTTTTTTCCTTTTGTAAATGTTTACATGCAATTAACTTATAAGCATTTGATAAATATTATCAGTTAATTTACCCTTGTAGTAAAGAAATCAGCCATCAATGCTCATAGGCTAAGATTTATCTTTTATTCAATAATAAAATATTATTTAAAAAAATATATTTTAGTTACTTTATTTAAATACATAAATCACAAATAAACAAATAAATTAATAATAAATAAATAAAATTAACAAACTTTTTATTTATTCTCCATTTTTTACTTCAGTTTTAAAGATGATAAAAGAGACTAGGAGTTGGTGGTGATAAACACATGACCTCCAACTAGAAATTATGACCTCTATTTACCTCCCTACCAAAATTTTATATAATTTAAGTCGTCTTTTCATTAATCACAAATATTTCTATGCCCTACTTATTTCAAATTTATATTTCATTACTTAAAACTATATTTATATTAATTGCCCTTGAGTTGGAGTAATACTGGGATGGGTGACCTTCCGAAAAGACCCTATGCTTCATTTATGTGAACATCACCTAGATGCAATGAGTGCTAAATGGACCATTCATTATCGTGAGAGATGGATTCTTATGAACTACTATTCATGAAACATGAGTAAATGAATTTGACTCAAAAAATCTACATAATTGAATTTTGATAACAGTATCACAATCCTTTCATAATGATGAGATTAATTTCAAACCACTCCATAACCAAATTCCTACATATCACTCTGAAATTCTTTAGACTCATCTATTACAACCTCAAGTGCTCGAATATGCTGCTTATTTGTGGCGTGCAGTCCGAGTCTTGAGGAACAGACAGCTGGAGAGCAACTATTCTTTGATTTTTGTGGTTTTAAGATTTGATGTTCACAGTATTTGTTAAGCTCCATCAACGCCATGGCCTGTGAGTACGCAACAGAAAAAGAGTTCAGACGCATTTTTGTTCGGCTGAAACGAAGGTTCTTTATTATTAACTTGGATTAAAATGTAGTTAAATTACAGGTCAATGGCAATGTGGATCCATTATCCCAGGGCCACGTACATTTTGAGTTCGAAATCCTATCATCCGCATGTATGGAATTTGATGATGAAGAATAATTATCAGTCAAGTTCAAGCATGAGAGAGTGTATTACATACGCCTATCTATTGCAGGCTTGTGTTAAGGAGGGGGCGTGGAGTGAGGGCCAGCGGATTCATGTCCACATGATTAAGAGAAGGGTAGAGATGGACACGTTTTTAGAAACCAAATTGGTGATAATGTACGCCAAGTATGGGAAACTGGATTCTGCCCGCCGTTTGTTCGAGAGAGGTGAAAAGAATGTGGTGGGGTGGAATGCAATGATTTCAGGATACGCCCAACACGGACAGTCACACACAGCCCTCGCCCTCTTTAAGCAGATGCGGATGGAGAAGGCAGCGCCAGATCATTTCGTGCTGGCCAGCGTTGTGAGCTTGTGTGGGACGGAGAGGGAGGTGGGCAAGCAGTTGCATGGCCATGTAATGGCCACTGGCTTTCAGTCAGACCTGGTCCTGCTCACTGCGCTCATTCGCATGTATTCTGCATGTGGTGCCATGGATGATGCGCGCCAACTGTTTGACACAATGTCTCGCAGAGACGTCGTCTCATGGACTGTCATGATTGCAGGATACACCAAATGTGGCAGACTGGAGGATGCATTTTCATTGTTTGACCAAATGCCCCGTAGAGATGCGGCTTCATGGAATGCGATGATCGCAGGGTGCGCACAAAATGGATACGGGGCAGCTTCTTTCACGCTCTTCTGCACAATGCAACGCCTAGGTTGTGCCGCCAGGCCAAATCAGGGCACCTATGCTGCCCTTCTCACAGCCTGTGCAGGTTTATCAGCTCTTGATCAGGGCAAGCAGGTGCATGCCCACATAACCAAAAGCCAGTTTTGGTTCGATGCGCTCTTGAGGAATGCTCTTGTTGATATGTATGCCAAATCTGGGAGCATCCAGGATTCCCGCCAGTTGTTTGATGGAAGTTCTGATAGGGATGTTATCCAATGGACCACCATGATTGCAGGGTATGGCAAGCATGGGCTGGCAGCCGAGGCAATTCACCTATTTGATCAAATGCAGAAAGCTGGTGTAAAACCTAATCACATCACCTTCATTAGCATCCTCTCTGCCTGCAGCCATGCGGGGCTAGTGGATCAAGGGTGGAGATTCTTTCATTCTATGACCCAGGACTACAACATTATGCCCAGAGCAGAGGATTACGCTTGTATGGTTGATCTCCTTGGGCGTGCTGGGAAAGTGGACGAGGCTCACAATTTAATCAACAAAATTCCAACTGAACCTGGAGCTCATGTGTGGGCTGCATTGCTCGGCGCTTGTAGAGCACATGGTAATATGGAAGTTGGAAAGCTTGCAGCCCAACGCCTGTTTGAGTTGAATCCCCAACAGGCTGGAACATATGTGGAGCTGTCGAACATATATGCTGCATCTGGCATGTGGGATCATGTAGCAAATCTGAGAAAAACTATGGAAGACAGGGGCATTAGAAAGCAGCCAGGTTACAGTTGGATTGTAGTTAATAAATGTACCCATGTGTTTGTTGTTGGAGACAGATCACACCCACAAACAGAAGCAATATATACAATGCTAGAAAATCTAACTAGGCATATGAAAGAGGCAGGCTATATTCCAGACACAAACCTTGTGCTGCATGATCTGGAGGAGGAGGAGAAAGAGGACATCCTTAGCCATCACAGTGAAAAGTTGGCTATTGCATTTGGGCTTATCAGCACACATCCGAAAGCACCTATTCAAATCGTCAAGAACCTTCGTATGTGTATTGATTGTCACACTGCCACCAAGTTCATTTCTAAGATTTCGGAAAGGGAAGTAATTGTGAGAGATGTTAATCGCTTCCATCATTTCAGGGAAGGGCTCTGTTCATGTGGAGATTACTGGTGATTCTCAGCTAAGGAGGACAGGATCTTTATATTTTACAGCCCTTATATCGTTCTTGTCCCTAAATTATATATAGATTGCAATGCTGATTTTTCTGAAAAAAGAATACCTCTATTAAAGTTTGGTTTTGCCAGAACGTCGATCTACTGAAATAACGATTAACGACCCTCAATTGCTATTGGGATGCGGATCACCTGTCATCACACTACAATTTATTTCTACGATGATAAGCAAACAACCACAACAACTCAACATTCTGTGTAAAAACAGAAAACAGATTTCGCTCAAAGCCACCAAAGCAACACACACAGATCGAAAACAAAGTATTGTTCGGGGAAACAAACTTGGATTAATATGAAAATTTGGGAACGTCTCAGAGATGCCCCTCACTATGGGGTTATCTCCTGGGAACGTCCCCTAGAGGAGGACGGTAAGGCGACCTTCCAAAAATATTTAAAAAATTATATATGAAATAAAAAAGTTTTTCAAAGGGATTCCCACCCAATTTCTTTTTTATATGAAATTTTGGAAATGCTTCATAGATGTCCCCAGTCCCCTCCTTATGGGGACGTGTCTTGGGAACGTCACATACTAATGGGAGTCCCGAGAGCATCTTTGCCCACAAAAAATGAGTAAAAACAAATTGAACATGAAAAAAACTCTGATATGAATGTTATAGTTGCTTATTTTTTATTTCATCATTTTAAAATTCTACTCTTTTTTCTCTTTGAATGCAACTCTTGCTATATTGTTTCTACTATTACCTTTATTCTATGATAATACCTACCATAAAGGGTGAATGGATTGAAAGAATACTAAACATGTATATTTTGTAGTTATGGTTTAGTTATAGTTAGCAGAAATTTATTGTTAGTTGGCAATTAGATAGAAGTTAGCTTTTCATTCAGTTTGTATTTTTTTTGTTATTAATGTAAATTTCTCCTCTTAAATAATATTCAGAAGTTTTGGAGCATTGCATATTTTTTGTAATGTTGTATTGTGTTAATTATTTGCAAATCATTCTTCATTTTTATTTTCACTCTATTATATCATTTGATATTAAAGTATTAGAAGAATCTTGTGTTGTTGCACTTGCTTTTCTTGTGGAGCTTGTAATGAAGTGGAGGATAATAGTCCATTTTGGGAGGTATAATGCCACATGGGAATCTAAAGACCTTATTTTTTTTTTATCAATGTAAGTATTTTTTTTTTAGAAAGGCAAAGCAATTACTCTTGGTCATAATCTCAAGTATTCTAGGTAGTCAAAGACTTGTAGAGATAAAGAAACACAAGAGGAAACAAAGATTTTTCCTTTTTCTCATTGAAAAATTATCTAGAAGGTGTGCAAGTTTTGTCCATTTTGTGAGGGCATCATGATATTCTTAAACCTTTGAAGATATAGTGGACCACAAATCTTTCCATGCAAACTATGCAATAGTAACATCTATCACTGCAAGCCTTGCTACAAAAGAAAGTACATGTGTTCACCCAACAAAGTTTGAACAAGATATTGGTTCCTTTATCACATGGAGCTTTTGCAAGTATAAGGCTTCCCACTCCAAGTATGTTATCAAATTATCCTCTTTTCATGTGTTCCATATTCTACTCTAGTGTCTAAGAAAACTCCAAGCTTCCTAATCATGTCATCATTCCTAAACAATCTAAGAATGTTAAAATTCACAATATGACGCCTAAGAAAAGTACACAGGATTTCAATAATTAACGAACATGCCTCAAGCCTTACATTTTCCCTTAAAATTTCATCTTGCAACTACCCACAAAAAAATCCCTAATAATTTAAATTCCTACTTTTTCAAGTTTTTTTCCAGTCTCCTCACAAAAATCACATGACCTCTATTAAAGGAGTTAGTCATCAAGATTTTCTCATGAACTTAAGGAAATATTTATATAAACAACTATATTTTTCATATGTTACCATAGTTTTCAATTTCCCTCTGAAAACTATGTAAATGTTTGTAAAATGCCTTGTCATTGAGTATTGGCTTTTGCCTCAATTTCCAGAACTTCATCAAGTTTCACCTAAGTTGTCACAACCTTACATTATCCCATTGTCTTCGTGTTAAAGCTTAGCAATGCCCTTCAGTTGGTTTTCTCTAAATTTTTCGAGACTATGTCGGTGTTCGAAATGTTTTCCACAACCTACCAAAGGCTAACACTAAATAAAAAGGAGTTGAGTACTTGAGCTATTTAGTTCCATTGTTAGAGTTTTAGAAGTTTTCGTAGATTTTGAAACCTATGTCGAAGTTCAACAAGGTTTTGGAAACCTCATTGATATCTAATCTAACATTCTTTTTCAAGCTTTGATATCCCAAGAATTGGAATTTCAGCTTTAAATATGGAATTTCAAAGGTTTCAAGCAAAATGAAGATAAAATCAAGCATTTCAAAATCCAACCAAGGTTTTGAAACCATTGTTGGGTCCTAATAGGGTTGTCAAAACCTTTATTAAGGTCAAAGAGATTTATATTATAAAGGTTGTGTTCTTCAAGAGTTGATATAACAAAGATCTTTGGGTGATTATAAAGGTTTTGAAACCTTTGTCAGATACCAATGGGGTTGTCGAAACCAATGAATTCTTTGAAAAGCTATCTTAGCCATTCTCATTTAAAATTTCAAAATTGTCAAAAGTAAATTTGTGAGAAGGGAAGGCTCACATGCTCTAAATTTTAAGAGCACCATTAATGTTTACCTACCACTTCGAGATATTAATTGCATGCACCTATATAAAGTTTATGTCATCAATAAAGCTCATTTTAACAAGCATTCAAAGATGAATTCAGATGGCGATAGAGGAGCAGAATTATGGAAGACCTTTGAGTAGTAGATTCACAATATACGAGTTTAACACAAAGGTATAGTGGTTTCCTTCTTGGCTTGGCTCACCATAAGATAATTCAAAGGGAATTATTACAAATTTGAGAGTTCAACACTATTTGATAGCACATATAAGTCAATTGCATCATTTTCCAAGTATGAATTGTATTAATACTTGTTGGAATTTTATACGCTGGGCATGAAGTTTAAGTATTTGGGTTATGAACATTTGTTCAGTCTGTCTAGTACATTGTCAAAAATTAGGGACACTAAATTAGGGCACATCAATCTAAATGGCTTTTGGTAAAGAATTGGGAAAGAAGATAGGTTCCTAATTACCCAATGTTTGATTAAGAGTGGATTGTTACAAGCTGCGACCTTTCTAGTAGCAGTACAATGTATAGACTTGGTATTGGAGTGCATTAATCACTATGACTCCAATGCTAGAGAAATCAGAATGAATGATAACAGATTGGTTCTCAAGATAAACAAGGATACCTTCGCCTCAAGTTTGAAATTGCCAGAGAGAGGTGCATGCAAATTTTTGCTTTTAGGAGAAAAGGGTACAATACAAGAATGTTGTCACCTAGGAATGGTTTGCTACTTTGAAAAGAGGAAAATCACAACTACCTAAGAAGCTACATAAGACTCATTTTGCTGATGAAATCTTTGACATGATTATTCTCTACGTAGGCTAAGAGGTAATGAAAGGGCTCACAACTTTGAAGATTGGATGTAATTCTTTATATAGATAATCATATATGGTGAGCAATATCTTGATAGGGCTCAACTCATATGTGACCAAATGCATTCTATGATAATTCATTTTCCTCTCAACAAGTCATTTTATATGTCCTCCTATCTTTTCTCTGCTATTGTCAGCACCAAACCTTGGCCAAGCTTGAGACCAATTGAAGTTCAAGACGAAGAAGTGAAAATATATGACTATTATGATCAACTCCAATTAGAGAAAAATTTCAAACATTTTAGAAGGGTGAATGATGTATTCACCATGAGAATGGTAAGGGACATTCAACAGGATATAGGTTTGATAATTTTCCCAAAAGTTGTGCAATTGATTGACACGTTTGGCAACCACTTCATACAATTTCAAAGGTTTACTTACATCAGGGTTGGGGGTTTTGATGGAATTCCTTACAAGTTACCCAAATATGTAGAAGATAAGTTTGTCCTTATCGACATGTGTAGACAAATTGTAAAAGTGAATAAAAGATGCCAAGAGAGGAAGAAGGTAGGCATTTAGTTCCCTATTGGTCTAAGATATTACTCTTGTAATTCAATGTTTAATGCCCTCAACATTAAAAGAGATTTGACCAAATACACAATGTAATTTTATGAGATGAGATTCCCCTTTGCTAGTAATTTTTTGTTAAAGACAATCTCCAATTAGGGACATGTTTTTATTATCTTGCACCTAGATTGTGCTAATGAATATGAGGTTCAAAGGAGGAATTATATGAGATTTTCTTTAAGAAAAATTATAACATTCAAGTTAAATTGGGATATCCAAGGTATAGATGATGATGAATCTGACCTACTGGACCCAATATTTGTCAATCATATGTAGACACAACCAATAATGTCAATGGATTAGAGTATTAGGGAAGTAGAGACTATTAATGCAAAAATTGTAGTGGTGCTCAGAAGAACTCAAGTTGGATGGAAAGAAAGACTACAGAAAAGCAAACAACTTCTTCTCCAAAGTCTCAAGATGCTCAACATCAAGGAGAAAGTAGTCAAGCACCCCCATCTTCTACTCTACAATCATCTTCTTCTAATCAACAAGTGACCCTGGGTGGACATGGAGATGGTGATGAAGATCCTCTTGAGAGAGGTTTTCCAGTGAAAATTTGTGGAGAAGATGTTTAAGAGTGAACTATCATGCCCAAAATTTTACACCTTCGACACAACACAACCAATTTTTTTTGAACAAATAACTTGTAAACCACTAATAATTACTAACCATGACTATTTACAAGGTATGTAAACTACACACATCCAATGAGTCGCTTGTGTAACATCGTCATGGACACGTCGCCCAAGAGCGGGTTGAGGGAAGCGAGAGCAATTAGGGCACGTGGAAAACATCTTGCTCACCCTAAATTGGGAAGGTTTATCCTAGGAATCCAAAAAAAATAGGATGTGTTATTATTAGGTTTATGTCGAGAGCATTAATGATAGGGAATTTCTTATGTAGTAATGATCACAATAACCTCATTCTTTGCTAATAGCACAATAATAGCTATATATTTTATAATCGAACATTGCAGACGTTATTGCCATTGTTAATTTAATGAACCATTGTTCTAAATGTCTTACAATAACAATTACATTTAAGTTAATATAATTTCCTTACGTTAATACTATTTATTAGTACCATTATTCCTTTGGTTTGCCATAACGAATTGCACCATAAACATTTCTCGGGTGGCAAAAACCACATTGCAATAGGATTTAATTACATTAATACTGATACCAATAATTGGGAGTAACTCTCTTTTCTAATAATATTATTATAATTTGATTTTTTTTTCAATTAACTTATATCGGTATCACATTTATATTGTTGATGACGACTTAGTTTGACAATTATTGTTGACATCTACTCCTAATTATGAGTAAGCCAACTCATTCAATTCACACCTAATGTCGTTCCTTACTAATAGCTTTCCATAATATTATTAATAATCATTGTACCATGACATTAACAACTCTATTGGTTAACTATAATTTTAATACTTGTATTGGTGATATCATGTTTGTAGTAATATTAACATTAATAATAAAATAATGATAATAAATTTTATATGGGATTAATATTAATACCATTAATAGTTATATTCACATTAATGTCAATATTGGTATTTAAATAGGTGATGGTTATATTAATATGCATATCAATATTTAGTAACCATTCCATCCTGTTGATACATTAATCTATTAATAAACTCTATTCTAAATTTTATTTATTTTAACACTATTTACATTTTTCGATATGATTATTGGTATTAACCTAAATTAATAAGAATCATTAAAAATTCTAGGTATAGAATAACCCAATGATAAGAGAATTTATCAAAGAGCATTATCAACTAAATTAGTTGTATCTATATTTCTGATTCATTATCATTATTGTTTTTTCTGACATATTAATAGTTATTTTAATATGATTTAGTATTAACATTAATGTTCTTGGAGTGCAAACTAACGTTATTATGTTTCCTTGACTCATTTTCATAATAGTATTATTAACAAATTATTTATTCCTTCAAATTTTAACATAAAGGCTAATATCTCTACAAGTACTCAATATGATATTAATATTTGAACAAATACTCATATTTATGTTAGTAACAACATTGTTAAATATAATGGCGACAATGAATATTTACATTATTATTTAGAATAACATATTGATGTTATTCTAAAATTTGGAAGTTTCCTAGTGACTTCCAGAAGTTCAATAACTCCAAGAGGATTGTCAGGAGCAACACGAAGTGGAAAACTCCAAAACCACCCTGGTTTAAATTGAATTTTGATGGGGCAGCCAAAGCTGGGAAGGTTGCGGGAGGGGGTATCATTCGTGACCATAATGGTGGTTTAGTTGCAGCCTACTCAGGGAACCTAGAAAGTCACAATTGCAATTAGGTTGAAGGTATGGCCCTCCTCTGGGGCCTTAAAGTTGCGCTGTCAATTGGCATTAAGTCCTTGGAAATTGAAGGTGAATCGCCGTTGATTGTGGAAGCCACAAAGGGCAAGATGGTTGCAGGATGGGCCATTCAAGGGGTTATTGAAGACATTCGTTCCCTTCTTACCAGATTCCAGGAGTTCACCATTCAACATGTCTACAGAGAAGGAAATGTGGTTGCTGACAGTCTGGCTGCTGCTAGGCTTGATCGGGAAGGATTATGGTGCTGGAGAAAAGAAGAGTCTTTACCTCCTTTTGTTGTGGTTCTTCTAAGAAAGGACTCTAATGTAATTTTCCATGATTCTTAATAATTTTTTCCCTATCGTGGTGTGGCTTCTACTAACTATTGTTAGTATTGATGGCAGGAGATATTTTTCAAATAACTGGCCGTTGTGTGAAATGAGAGTGGGGGAGGATTTGCCACATGCCATGTATGGCTATTTTTGGTTTGCCACCATGATTAACCATCTCCATCCTAATGACCATTAGGGTCATCATTTTTTTAACCCCCTCGAAGCTCATGACGAGCTTTTCAGGCAGGTGAATTTTATCCGATTTTTTGTGTTGTCTGGATCTTTCTCCAATATCATTTCTCTTCATGCCGTGGACTTCTCGCACGAGGAAACTGATAGGTCTAAGCTGGCTACGAGAAGGAGCATTTATTTTCACCTTGTTTGGCTTTACAAGTTACCTTTTTCTGGCCATTTTGACGCGGTTTTTTCTACTCCTAGTTTTCTCTATATCTAGTCGGCTAATTTTCTTTCTGGCATTGTTCTGGACTTTTGCGATGAGCGTGTTGGAGCTATGGGTGGGGACTAGGTGCGTGTGGAGCCTCATAAGTGTGATGACTGGAAGGCAGACTACTGTTTGGAATATATGTAGGGAAGGTGGTATCTCCCAGTATATGGAATTTATGACCAACCATGACGAGGGTCTTTCCAGGCAATTTGTGACCTCTTGGAAGGACCGTTGGGTCACAATTGGAAGCATTTCTTTTGATATCAGCAAGGAGGTCATCGCCAAGGCTACGAGTCTTGCTTTGGATGGGCGTACATGGAAGAAAACCACCAAAATGGTTGATCAAACCAACCTCAACCTTTTCTTTCGAGGTGATGAGAAACTTGTCAAGCTACGCGGAGGGTATGACCGTGAAGCGCTTCCTAAACCGTAGGACAGAGTGTGCATGGTGGTGATTAAATACTTTACCCTAGAAGGAAGGTATAGCGTATACTACTACTACCATTTCAATTTCCTCAATCACCTTAGGAATCACCATAATATTTCCTTCCCATTTTTTCTCATGCATTCCCTTGAGAGTACCGTGCTCGATGTTGCTGAAGCCATGAATGCAAATAAATTTTTTACCATCCTTCACCAAGGGCTCATTTCTAGGCTTTACCATTTTCATTCATCCCTTTTCCCTCTTCGCCCCATTACTGTTGTCGATGTTTCTTGTCCCTCTTCTATCGAAGAAGCTCTAGTTTCTTCTACCCCCCCGTCAGCTAGCATTATGGACTCCCCTGGCCCAAGTAAGAAGAAATGTATTAAAAACCCTGCCTTGAAAGTTTCACCGCAAGACACCTCCCCCTCTCTAGGGCCCGTGGTGGAAAGCAAATAGAAAAAATGTACAACCCCCACCCCGAGAGGCAAGGCCAAAGCCTCAAAGAAGATGAAATTATGGCTCCACCAAATTGACTCGGACATTGAGATCACTAAGGAGACTAATACTCCTCACCAATCAAATAGATTGGTTACCAAGCATGAAAAAGGGAAGAGTTTCAAGGAGGTTTTGGATTCTGACAATGGGGACGGGAGTGAGAGTAGGAGGAACAAGGAGAAGGAAGTGAGGGAGGAGGCTTTCTCGGGTTCTACTAGTAGCTCCTCCCATGTTTCTGAAAGTCTTAAAAGGGGTCCTGCCAACATTAAAACCAAGGAGGTCTTGCCTCGCACCTCCAACATTGTGGAGGGTAAGGTTCCTATGGAGGAAGGCCATAGCAAACAGGATGCTACCTGGGAGGAGATTGACAAAATGGGAAACAAAATTGAGAGCTTGGAGAAAAGACTGCAGGAGGTTACTCGGTTTTCCTTGAAGATCATGCACAGGTCCACCACTACGCTTTTTCTGCTATAGAAGGAAATGGTTGCGAATGATGCAAAGGAAGATCCTGTTAGTAAGGAACTGCTTAAGTTCCTCTCTAAGGACTGGGCTACTATAACTTTAGTTAATCCATGCAATGGGAAGTAGATTTAGTCTTTGGTGGGTTTTGGTTTTTTGGTTGGGGTTGGTTGTATCAGCCTTCAATCATATTTTGTTTTGTTAAAGACATTGTTATTATGTTTATTTTCCTTTATGACTGGTATGACCCTCGGTGGTCTATATCTATGGTGACTTTATATCATGCTATCATGATGGAATCTACTAGTAGCTTTAGCTCAGTTGTGTTTTTTTTTGTGTTGTTTTTGATATGTTCTGTGTAGGGTGATAGTTTGGTTTTTGGACCTGTTGTAATTGTGTTGTTAGTGTTAGTCTATTGTGGATGGCCTTGGTTGCCTCATTTTAACATGACAACACCCCTGTTTTGTTGCTATTAATATCAAAAACATATTGATGTTTTCAAGTAAAACCATTCTAAATTATATTTCTTTATTAATGGCATAATGATAACATAAAAAATGAATAGATATCGAATGGGCTTATGCATTAAGTCGTATTGATTTATTTCACCTACCCCAATTGTTCATCACCTATGCTTCAAGCTATAAGTCCTAATAAAATTAGTTTGATGTCCATTTGGATTTTTCACTTTGGCACCTAAAAGCAAAGGTCACACATGGCAAGAGGTGAAAAGGAGTAGGGAAAACCCTAACTATTTTGACCTAAATCTATCCCCAGCTAGATTAGATTTCACAGGGTTTGTGTATGATTTTAGTTGTAAGGTCGATGACTTACATCATGCATGCAATGGGCGTATTACAGTCTGCAGTATGAACATACACTTTTTTTTTGTTCTCCTTTAGACCAAAGTGTCGCCCCAACCAAGTTTGGAAGAGCTCACTTTGGCTCTAACGATTGACAAGAAAAATGAGGCAAATGCAGTAAGCAACCTCCATGACGTTGATTAGCAAGGCCAAGTTATTGACTTGCATTTGAATGCATCAAAGAAGGAAGGGTTTTAATCATGCACAATTTCCTTTTGTGTTTTTTTATTAAAGCCACTTATTAATTCGTAGGATGGAGGGGAAAAGGACACGCGAGCCCCCTGTTGGTTGTGACCAACAAGGCTACGACCCATCATGGGGTCACAGACCCTTGTTGGCCGCAAGCTAGGATGGGCCGCACTACCCAGCAAAACACTTTTTTTATGTTTTATTTTCTTTTTTTAACTTGTTTTATCATGTTTAAATTGTTATGTGTTTTTTACCCTTTTTTTGTATTCCTCGTTTTGAAATATGTAACCTCCCCTACAAGGAAGAGTGGGATTTACAAGTCCGCTAATCAAGACTTCATACACATAAGAAATATTATATGGATGTATACTTTTTTATCTTTTTTGCACTATCTTTTACAAATCGACCAACGATGCTTTAACAATATACTCAATTATGAAGATAATAGAATGCTAAAGTAATAAAGTTTCCTTTATATTATTTTGAAATAAAAATCCACTATGCTAATTTGGTTACTTTAACTTACACTAGCAACTTCACTAACCATTGAGCTAACACTAGATGTGTAATACATTCCCATAGAGTTGTAACTAACTTTCAGAACAAGGCGGAGATATACTAAACATTTCAAATAAAAATCTTATTATGAAGTGCATCTGTACATGTTAAGGTGATCCAACATAGTTAGGGTTTTATTCATTCCACAGATCTTCTAATCTAGAGAGTGAACTACTTTATTTCTTGCAGATAACAAAAAAATCTTGTTTCAACATATTTCTTAAATTTTTCTTTGCATTTCATCAAAAGAAAAACATTTATCTCTAGTACTTGCATACATTTAGTTTAACCAAAGGTCTTATTTATCTAAGAAATGAAAAAGTTGACTTGTTTCCTCTTTAAAACAAAAATCACATCATAACTGTGTAACAACATAATAACCATTGATTACATAGTTTCCATTCTAAGAAGAATTTTACAATGGAAGGGAGCAACATTGCATCATATGGACACTACTCCAAAACATAACCGCAACTCAACCAAAAAAATTGACAATTTCACTAATTATTTCGTCAACCTACACATAGAACAATGAACTCTTCCAAGCCAATGGGGTACTCACCACCCAACCTTAGGCTAGAAAACTAGCCACCCCTAAGCTAGGAGGCTTCCAAAAAGACTAGGTTACACACAAGTAGCGCACAAACACAAAAAGGAAACAATATCACAAAATCTCAAACACATTACAACACAAACATTTAACACAACACAAAAACTAACTATTAGTTTTAAGGGGAGAGGTGAGAGGATCACAACCATGGGGCATCTTCTTGCAACAATCACTTCAACATTTCAAGCTTTCAAGCAACAACTTCCTTTAAATCATTCATTCACCCATACCACCCCATATTAACACAAAAGGGTACTCATACCCATTCTTTCCAAAAACTGAAACACTAGCCCTTGTGGGGATCTCTCCCCCTCCATCCCCACACATGGGTTTCTCACAACTAAAATTGAGGATCCAACCCAACACATTGAATTCACACAACAAGCATTTACACATAATAATAAAAAATTACACACATCAACAAAAAAATTACTCACAACAACATCAATATATCACATATTCATTCATAAACACATTAAAAGGGTAAAAATCCTACCTCAATGACTCCAAATATAAATTTCTATTGAGTTCTAATTCATTTCCAACTCTTTTCCAGCTCTCCTTCTGCTCTTCAACACTTAGCCAAAATAAAATTAGAAACTTTTTCCAAGCTATCTCAACTTTATTTAAAATTCTCCAAAAAATTTATCCTTGGATGAGATGAGGACAAGTGTCGTCATCTCCTCCAATCCCTCTTCCTCCCACAAGAACCCAAGCAACCACAAAGCTCTCTCTTGCATTTAAGAGGCATGGTGCACACATGGACTCCCATTCCTCCTAAGTCCCCTCTCATAAATGAGACTAAGAGATTAAATGGAGATGGGGATGGGTCAAGTCCATCCCCTCACCCCAAATTCATCACCCCTCTTACAAGATATTTAAGAAGGTTCACACATGAGGTATGGCCTAAAATTGACCCCCAACCCTTAGGTTATATACCTAGGGTCATTAAAAAGAAAAAAATAATAAAAAATGACATATTTGACCCTTTTAAAAATGCATAAAACATTGAATCCGAATTTCACATTTTTAGATCACATTTAAACTTCAAAACAATTCAAACACACTTACCCTTAACCCACCACATGCATGTCTAATAGCACATTACAATTTATACAAAACAATATGAAACTCTAGCCCCTCCATATGGGTTGAATCTGGTTTCACACGGTAAAATCACATTGGTCTTTTTGGTTGCCTCCAATTTTCATGGCTATGGAAGGTTAACCTACACACTCAATTTAAACATTAGTTCAACCGTTAAGAAAATTAATCAAAACAAATAAATACAATTAAGCATAACATACACACATGTTCATCACATATAATCTATATAAATCATAATCATTATTCACATTTTTTCTTTTCTAACATTCAAATTCGAAGTGGTTACAATTTAAAATGATATCAATTATATTTATAAAACATTAACTTATGACGTTTATAGTCTCTTGCATAATAATTAAAATAAAACAATATCATATATGCTTCAAATTACATGGTAATTCAAAATTCACTTTTTATTAAAACGATATCACATATTCTATTCTGAGCACATTGTTTCAAATTTCATAACATTCAAGATATTAGTTTGATTAAAATTATGATTCATATGATAACTAATCTAATAAGAACATTAATGATTAAGCCCAATGTTCATAATTAACCATCATAAAATGTAGGGTAAAAGTAAAATCTATCCAAGCATACTCATGTGAATAACAACAAAACTTGAGGTCTATATGTTTGATTGACGATGGGCCTCACACAAATGTCAAAGGATAAATACAAATAGATAGTTGAATAAGAAGAAGAAACAATTGATGTGTCTTCTTCTCCATCACAGGTAAGTGATTCTTCTCCTCCCCATTCTCCAAATTCTTCTCTACCAAATGAACCTTAGAAATCTCCACCTAGAGTAGGTCCTCTTCCACCTTCTTCTCCTGAGGTAAGAGCTTCTAGTACTCCTCCCTATAGGAATTTTTTTCAATTCACATCTCCTAACTTTAAGTTCATAACGACACCCACTTCTACTTCATGGTTGGAATAAACATTATCAAAGAAAAGAAAAAAAATTCAGTTAAGTCTTCTTGAAAAATATTTTTTGGACAATTACTTTAGAGGACCCCTAAACCCAAAAAATTAAAAACCACATCCAGGTTGATGGAGGACATTGACACTAGAAGCATGTATGTATAACTAGTACACCCCTCTATACAAAAGGATGCAAAACATGCAATTGTTAGTGATTTCAACATCACTAAAGTTAACTTGGGGCCTTCCGCTAGGGATGGGGATGTAAATATTTTTTCAAGTGATAGCTATTAGATTGGTGGAGAGGATGTCTAGGGATAAACAAAGTGAGGATGAGTTGAAACATCAAGTAAAAATCCTAACTGATTTCTTAAAATCATTGATTGATCCTACTCCTCAACCAATTATTCAGGTTAGTGCTCTAGTTGACCCAACTTCTTCTACAGGAAAAGAGATGGTGAGTAAAATTAAAGGTTATAAAACCTATAGAAAGATCATTGAATAATGGGTTGCAAATATATTGGCTAAAGGAATTAACATCATCTTAGACATGAAGAAGATATGTGACGACATTGAAGTGTTGAGGGTCGAAATAGATAAAGAGATTTCAAAGAGATGTTAAGCATGAGGAGTCTATTTGGCTAAAGATTGATAATGATTTCAAAGAGATGCTTGAATCTGGAATAGATAAATTGGTAACTGAACAAGTTTTACCAAGTGCAAATGACAATTGATGTATCATGTGGAAAAGGAGCATTGAATGGAGCTCTCATTTATGAAAAATAATTGATAGAATAGAGAAAATTACTCAACGAGTGCAATCTAATGAAAGCTAAAATCTAGAAGAACCTACTACTTGCATAGGAATCCATATCTAAAAGGAGGGAAATCCTCATGATAAGGATGTAGATGTTTTAACAGAAAAATTTAAAGAAAAGGTAGACAACCTCTATGACAAAAAAAAAATCAGTATGGGTAACATGAGGAAGCTAAGTGGCATTGATCTTTCATTATCTCAATTCCTTGGGCTTGTGGCATCATATATAGGTAAAATAGACATGGTAAGAGCAAACAAGACTCTTTGGAAGCTGAGAACTAAGAACATGATCATTCCATAGCATGACGACATACCTCCAGTAGTGAAAGCACTTTACGCCTACAAAGCTAGAACTACCCGATCAACTGCCCAATTGTCCCAATAAAAAGTTGTCAGAAATTTTCCACCTCAACAATAGTTTCTTTGCTTTATCAAATATATTTTATAATGAGCATTATGTCTCATGAAGTTGAAGAGACTCTTTATTTTCAGTTACTTCAAGAAACAATTATATTTTCAATTATAAATATGTAATATGATGTTATTGAGAACTCTCTTGGAAATTTTTGAGAAATACAATTGAAACTGAAAGTTGTACGTCTGTGAATGAATTACATGGATCATTGAATGAATGATATTTATCACTATTGTAAGAGAGGGGGACCACCACATGCAAGACCCCAGTCACGGAGGGTCAAGACGCAAGAGGCTTCCCTAACTTACCTCAACTAAATGTATTGTTTAGGGTATGAGGATGAGAATGATGAGGATTTTTAGGTCCTACGATCACTCTAAGATTCGAGTTTTGATACAGGGCTAGGCGAGTCAGTTTTTAGGTTGAACTCTATGCCTCAGAGAGCTCTCTGTCCAAGGACGTTGGTGCGGACTATGGACGATAGCACAACGCACTGGCGTCTTGAAAGCACGTTGTAGTCTGTACGGCCATACAATAGCCAAGACAAGGTTAAACACACCAAAATGGCTTACTAGCCTAGCTATTTAACTAAAAGGCCATGATGATGTAACTAAAATAGATTAAGTAATCTCTAATGTTATAAAGAAAATAAGCGAAAGTGATAAAGATGAGGAGAATCTCACCAATGAACTTGTTTGCCAGTTGATCCTCCAAGAGCTCACACACCTACACACAACAAGAGAGAGAATGTTGGGGGTGGTTGTATAGGGGTCTGCCTCAGTCAAACCGTCGTTTAGGTGTTCCCACCTCCATGGACATCCAATGGAAAAAATATAAAGAAGTGATAAAAACACAAGCACTACAAACAGTACTGTGCTACTCAACCAAATGATAGAGGAGAGGAGAGGGAAGCTTACCACCTCCACCAAGAGCACTCAAGGCTGCTTAGGGGAGATATGAGAGGAACTCAAGCCTTTGTTGCAATGGCATGGTCCCAAACTTGCTCTATTGACGTGATGGAGTGAGATATTGCTACTATCGAATGCTTGGAATGCTTGGAAGTGAGCTTGTGAGAGTGAGAGTATGAGAGCCAAGTCTATTCAAGATTTCTTCCAACCTCCAAATGCAAGTTCAAAGACTGATTATGAAGGAATGAGAAAGAAAACAGCCATATTTGGGTCAGGTGGTCGAAGGAGGCATTACAACTTCACTGCCAATGGGAAGAGTAACGCCTCTGCTGGCTCAGCCACAAGAATCTACCAGGGACATAAGTGCGCCGCACGGACGTTTGCATGCCGCACGAACATCTACGTGTCGTGCGAGTGTCTCTGACATAAATGCCTCCACTGATACACAAAATAGGCGCCAAGTGGACTGCCATCAACAGGCTTAAGTGAATTTAAGCCTCTGACTTAGGTTTTCTAAAGTGTAAAGAGGAAAAAAGGGGAATTGCGCCTAGGGTGCAAATTCGCTCTTATACATTTTTCCCCCACTTTAGCGAGCATAAGTACTGATGAGTGCTCAGTAAAGTAGATCAAGAAGAGAGTAGGGTTAGAAAAGTATACCTGAATCATTAAGGAAGCAGACCGCAATCTGGCGAACCTGAAGATGCAGGAATAAAAAAGGACTCCATAGCTACTCAGAACTATGAAGTTGGAACAAAAAAGCACCTTACAGGCTCGCAGACCTGCAAGGAGGCAACCCCCAAGATCTCTCACATGAAGGAAGCCCTAAGGAAGTGGACTTCGCAGAGTCAAGAAGAGGCAACATGTCTACCTGTAGATAGAACATGTTAGAAGCGGCGAAACATCCACCCGCAGATAGAGTGTGTCTAAAGCGTCAATGCGTCTACCTGCAGATAGAATGCATCTAAAAGCGGCGACATGTCTACCTACAGATAGAACATGTCTAAAGTGTCAATACGTCTACCCACAGATAGAACGCATCTAAAAGTGGCAACATGTCTACCCGTAGACAGAACATGTCTAAAGCGTCGATACGTCTACCTGCAGATAGAATGCATCTAAAAGCGGCGACATGTCTACCCACAGACAGAACATGTCTAAAGCGGTTGGTCATGTAGACCAAAAAAATTTCAAAGGGGTCCCTCGAGAACCCTTCAAAAGGAGAGGGGTCCACTCAAGGGATGCACGGTTTGAAAAAGTAAGGTCTAGTCAGACTACCCCCAAGCTAGATGCAAAAGGACAAATGGAACGAGTCTAGTTGGGCTGCCCCCAGGCTAGATGTGAAAGGACGAATGGAACAAGTCTAGTCGGGCTTCCCCCAGGCTAGATGTGAAAAATTCCATTCGTTACAAAGGCTTTTTAAGAAAGGGTCCTTGAGGAATCCGCCATGAAGTATAAAGGGGTTCCACTCAAGGGACACACAATTCAAATGTCACCATCTTAGAGCGATTCGTCATCAAGGGATCCTTTCGAAAGATGTTCACTCCATCAAGGAATTTGAAAGGAAGGTCATGCCCCCATGCGAGGGGAAGTCAAAGCAGTTCCTGCTTCGGAGGAGGTTCTTCAAGTCCTTTCTTTACGAAACCGTGATGAAGGAAACACATTCCGTTAGGGTTCCAAGTTGAGCATGCGCTTCCAAGGAAAAAAGGTATTGTGAAGACTTTCAAGAAAAGATTCGTTGGTGGCGAATTCGTTGTCTGAAAGTAAAAGTGTTAAAGAACGTTGTCACACATAGGAGGGACAACTCAAGCAAAGAAGAGAGAAAGATAAAGAGAAAGAGAAAAGTACAAACAAAGGGCACTAGGGGATTTGGTTTAGCGGGGTCAAATCTGTCTGAGCTCATATAATAGTACATAATCGCAATGCAAGGTGAAAGATCATCAATCCCCAACCTGATCAAGAAGAATGCACGGAAAACAAAGTAAAAATAAAAAATTGGGTCAACATGGAAGGAAGCCTAAATGCCCCCAACGCTTTGCATTGTCCCCAATTTATCAAAAATTAAGCACAAACATGGAAGAATGATGGTACAAATAGAAGAAGGTTTATGACACACAAACCACGCTTGTATCCACGCACCAACAAGGGTGACAAGGGTCATCCAGGCACACATAGCACAAGTACGGGGGAGAACATTACAAAACACGCACACACACACAAGATCAAGAAAGGGGGGACCTCTTAACATTGATCATCCAAAAGGTTGTCCACTTCCCAATCTAGATCCTCATAAGGGGAAGAAGGATGAGCCTGTAAGGGTGGAATGTTAAGAGTAGGGGTGTCTGGCCCTCCCGCAACAAGGGCCAAGGAAGAGGGCCCCTCGAGGTCCTCTCTACCAAGCTCTTGTGGAGTCAAAGTCAACGACTTCACGAAGATCACCGACAGGGTCAGGACTTCATCCACAGAGTTAAACATGCACCCCATGGGAGTGCCATGTCTTACCTTAGCAGACGAGACGGGCTATGCCTAAGATCCACCGCTAGGCTCACCTAATGATTCGGGAGTGGTGACAAACTCAGGAGAGGTCGAGACTGATTCGGTCACAAGGACAGAATAGGTCATCACAGGGCCACCTTGCGAAGTTGGGCTCCTCCTACGTCCTTTATTGCGAGGAGGACTAGCATTTGCCTCTTTCTTCACGAGAGGGGAAAAAATCCCCACAGACGAAGCTAGAGGTGCAAAGGAGGAGGAGGACATAACTGCAATGGATATGACCGAAGTGTTAACCATATCCACAGGTTTAGGGAAGAGCTGAATATTCAGAACGGTCATCAGCAAAGGCAGCTCTACCGAAGGAGCGATAAACACTTGTACCCGTTTAGGGTTAGGCACATTTGTGCTCACAACAGAAGCCGGGAGTGGATCGGGCAGAAGAGAAACAACAAGAGAGGAGGAAGAAGACACTGTAGAGGGCCCTGAAGCAGGGGCGATCGTTTCTTCCTCCTTCTGTTGTGAAGTGGCCTACTCAGCTAGGAGAGCCTTTAGCTGGCGCTTGCGCTCATGTGCAAGGTGGTTCCTACGGATCTTGGAGTTAGAAGCCAGAGCTTGTGAAGGGACGGGAAGGTCCTTCTCAATCATAGGAATGTCCACTATGGTCGTTTCAGGTAGAGGAATGGGTTCCTGTGTAGGAGCAGGGGGAGCAGGCTGAGGAGTGACAGGAGGAGTCGACTCAAGAGCCTTGGCAGTGGGCCTCTTTCCACTCACCGCCTTAGGAGAAGGAGCAGTAGGAGGCCGCAGTGGTCGAGACAAGAAGGATTCTCCCTGAAGGATCTTCTTCCTTTCATACCAAATGGGTCTAGGCTTCGTCGACATAACAAGAAGCTCGAACACGGGATGCTTAGGCTTTAGCCAAGCGAGCACCAAAGGGTTCTCCTGCAAATGAGGAGCGGAACCGAAGGGTACCACCTGGCTGAGCGAGAAGAAGCGTCCAACTGGGCAGTGAAAGAGGAAGAAGGATCACAAGACTGCTTCCCTTCTTTCCTCTTTCGGGCCTTGGTGGCCTCGCTGTCAGCCTTCAAACAAGCCCTATGTGAAATAGCATAGGGCAAGGGAGGATACCTCACCTTTGGCCTCAGATGTCCTTTCTCATAGTTTTGATATTGTTGTCACCTAGAAATGCACCCTACGCACAGTGATGGAGACTGAGCTTTCTAGTGAAACATGGGATCATTTCAAGGTTGTGGGTCACCTGAAATTGAAATGAACCTCTGGAGAAGGCCGGATTCCTTTGGGTATCACCTAAAGTAACAATTGTGTAAAGGGAAAAGGGAGAAGGAGTACATGAATGAAACTAAACTATGGTGATACACCGAGTTTGATGAGATCAATGGAATACTTAGAGTGCTCTTGAAATTTGTCAATGATCAGAAGGATACACATCAATTTCTATGAGCTACGCATTAATATGTCACAAACAGGTTTGATACACACACTTTTTCAATAAAGGAAAAGACTTTCTCAGAATAGAATCTATGTGTGATTATGTAAACACAGCTTTGTGATTCATATAATGGTGCTTTTTACAAAGGAGGGCATGAAACACCAGATAAATTTATAAAGGAATAAAAAGAATTCACAAGATAACTTGATCATTAACCTAAAATGCACAACACTTTGCAAGAATAGTGATGGGAGTCTGAAGCATCAACAGAGGCCAAGGTAACTCTGCACTTTATATTCCAAAATCAAAGTGAGCTACAAAACATACACCAGCTGAGAGAGGATTGCTAAAAACCACTAACTCTTTTGAATGCATTATCCAAACTCCTTTACAAAGAGGAAAAAAATGCCGCATATACCAAAAGATATCGGCCCCTTAGGGCTTACAAAATATCTCACCACAAAGATCTGTCCATAGATATTTTGTATGAAATTAATGTTGCATTCAAGTGTCTCCATGCCGGTGTGGAGTTGCTCTCAAGAGAAGCCTTCAGATCTTTTGCAGCTACCACATTCATTTCCTGGTCTCGTGTCCGCTTTCTAGCCTCCCTATCGAGCGCTTTCAATGCTCCTAAGCTTAGAATAGATACACGTTTCTTTTCATTCTTTTGATCTTCTTCATCCTGGTCAGACTGGCATGGCTCGCTTTTAGCTTTCTCTGATTGGTCGAGCGTACTCCATGTAGATTCTTCGGGCGGTCAAAAGCTCTCTCTGCGGAATTGCATGTCGGTGAGACACTCATCGTGTCTCCCCGATGCGATTATGCTCTTATAGCAATCTTCGGCGTGGCTTACAACCATCGCTAAGAGTTCTTATCGAGCTTCAAAATTCATACCGATATCCCTGAAACCATCAGAAAGTTCACTTTACTTTGGCAAGACTTTTCTCTAACGACATGGCCTCATGGCGAAACCACCTTGCTTTGGCAAGGACTTCTATCAGGCTCCTTCTGCTCTGTCAGGGAGACTTTATTTGGTCGATGAGATCTCATGCCGACACCATTAGCTCATACCGAAGGAACCATTCTTTCCTGTCAGGGAGACATCATACCCGTCGCCGGGATGTTATAGCGAAGTCTCTTCTTTTCCCTCGTTGACATCTTTCTTCGCCAAGACCCTCCTGGGTCGACAAAACTTCATAACGAAGCCTCCAATCTCTTGGCGAGCTCCTTTTCTACTTCAGCAAGAGCTTGTTGATGTCACTCCGAATGCACTCCACTCTACCGAGCTCCACATGTCTTTTGGTGAGACACCGACAAGTCAGGAAGACTCCATAGCGAGCTCCATCAGTCATATCAATACCCACTTTCGTCGCTGAGACCACACCATGTCGGCAAGACATTACTCTGACGGCTGGAAGCTACACTGATGTCATATATGTCAGGGAGACCTTTTGCATTCGATGAGACCTTTTGTCGAAAACGCTTCCCCTCGCCGAGAGCTCACTTTTCTTATCAGGGGGACATCTTTATATCGGCAAGACTTCTTGCCGAAGGCACCTTTCGCCGAGACCTTCACCCCTCGGTAAGACCTCATACCGAGCGCAGTCCGTTTTCCCTAAGCTCCTACCATTCCGTTCGATGAGACTCAAAGCCGTCGGCAAGACATCACGACAACTCACTTTCCTTGGGTGCGGCCCCCGGCTTTCGGTAGGACATTACTTGGTCACCAGGACCTCATGGCGATGGCCTTAACTCCTGGCGAGCGCATTTCATATCAGGGAGACCTCCTGCCAGGTTCCTTATTCTTTCAATGATGAGTTTACTTTCTCTTCGGTCGGGGAGACATCGCTAGGTTGGTGAGACCTTTTACCGGGACCACCATCTCTTACCGCTGTGCTACTCCGTCAGCAAGACACTTGGGTCGACAAGACCTTATGCTGACCCCTTTATCCTTGGGCGAGCATGAAACATGTCAGAGAGACATCACCGGGTCGAGGAGACCCTTCCCCAACTTGGAATATTATACCGAAGGCTCCCCTATTGGCAGGACCCTCTGCATCGCTGAGACCTTATGCCGAAGGCAAAAAACCTTCGGCGAGCTCCTTTTTTCCTGTCGGGGAGACCTCGCTATATCGGCAAGACCACTTACCGATGTCAAACTTTCTTAGCGAGCTCCTTGTTGTCGGCGAGACTCCTGCCGAAGGCAAAACGCATATCGAGACCCCTTTATCCTTCGGCGAGACCACCTCCATTCTCCGAGACATCACGGTGACTCCTCCATCCTTCGCTAAGCTCACCTCTTGTCAGGGAGACATCCCTTGGTCGGCGAGACCTTACGCCAAAACCATCAGCTCTTGCTGAAACCCCCTCGTTCGTTAGCAAGACCTCATGCCTTCGCCGAGACATCATGGTGATATCAATTTCTCTCGGCGAGGCTTTGGCCAGCCTCCGAGACATCTTGGCGACTTGACCTTCCATTTGGCGAACTGGGATTCCGTCGGGGTGACTTTCATGTGTCGGCGAGACTTCCTGCCGAGCTTCTCACGTTACACTAAAGGCACAAGGCTCGTCGGCGTGAATTTTTGTTATCGATGAGACCTCCTTCCAAGCTTCTTTCCTTCGGCGATGCTACTTTCCTTTGCCCAGACCTCATGGCGATGATGCCTTCATTCAGCGAGAGCCCTTTTAGTCGGCAAGACATCTGGAAGGTCTTGGCGACTCTCTCCTTAGAGGATTTTCATGCCAAACTTGACCAGGGTAGGCTTTCCAACTGAGCTCCCTGTGACCTAGCATCAGATGTATGCTCTAACCCCTGATGCATATGTCCCATTTGGCCTTCTCAAACATCTGAAACATAATTTATTCTGCCCGATTGAGCTCGTAGGTAAAAATTGGGCAACATTTCTGGCGACCTTTGCTGGATGTTTGCTTGCTATACATGAAAACCAGTAGCCAACTTGTCTATTGGGCATGGAGTCATTAGGAAAACCTTGGAAATAGACCCAAGGAAACTTTGTGCATGGCTGCAACTTGCCTGAGGCTCGTAGAACACAACAAGTTTCCAAAACGACAAAAAAGGAGAAAAATGAAAAGAAACTATTTACTGTGCTGAAACAACACTTATGGAAAACATAAAACCTAACCTAATATGTACAATAGAGGAACCTGTCAAACTTGAAAACAGGGTTTGAGGTGTATCCCATTAACTGGGATAGGAAGTACTTCACCTTCTGTTGTGGCCAGTTGATAAGCATTGTGTTCTTTGCAGTGTTTAATAATAAATGGACCTATCCACATGTTGTCAAACTTGGTGTGATGGCCTGGCCTGCTTTTCAAAACATCCCATTTGAGAACAATATCACCTTCTTTAAAGACTTTAGCTATAGCTTTCTTGTCAAATGTTTTCTTTGTTTGGAACTGATGATACTCCAAGGCTTTCATTGCTTTGTCTCTTGATCCTTCAAGCTCCATGAGCTCTACATATCTCATGAACATGGGGTCTTATTCCTCAAACATCTCCAACTGATGAACAATGTCAAGAGTTGGAAGCTCTACAAACAAAGGCAATCTTGCCTCTTTGCCATAAACCAACATGTATGGTGAATTACCAATAGACCTCTTAGGAGTCACTCTGTCTGCCCAAAGTGCATACATTAATTTAATGTGCTAGGTCCTTTGATTATCCTCTATGGTTCTTTTAATAATCCTGACGAGATTCGTGTTTGTGCTTTCAGCTAAACCATTACCCTGAGGGTAATAATTTGAGGATGTATTCAAATGAATGCCCTGTTTAATAGCCCAATCAATTAACCTTAATCCTACAAATGCAAGAAAATTATCAGATATGATAGAGTCAGGAACTCCAAATCTAGTGACTATATCCTCATAAAAACACAGAACTGAGGATTCATTTGCTTCCTTTAAAGCTACTACCTCTGTCCACCGTGTGAAATAGTCTATAGCAGTCAGCACCCACTTGTGACCAGCACTGGATGGTGGATTAATTGTCCCAATAAAGCCGATGCCCCATCTCATGAAGGGCTGCTCCACTTGAATTGGATGTAGAGGCATAGCAGGCAGCTTTTCTTTTCCTGCAAACAAGGCACATTTGATACACTTTCTTGACCAAGCGTATGCATCCTTAAATAAGCTGGGCCAGTAGTAACCAGCTCTCATGAGTTTCCAAGTAGTTGTCCTTGGAGAAAAATGACACCCTGTAGCTCCATCATGAAACTCATCAAGTACCTTTTCAATCTGATCACTGTGAATACATCTTTAAAAAACACCATTTAGATCCTTTTTAAAAAGAACATTATTTACTAGCACGTATGGTATGGACTGCAGTCTGAAGTATCTTCTTTTGGCTTTGTTCAAACCTAGTGGACACTCACCAGTTTGTAAAAATTGAGTCATGTCTTGAACCCAATAAATTGTTACCACAGGCACATCATCTTGAGCATCTTGAGACTCATTTGTATTAGCAAACACAACATCCTTTCCTAATTCATTTTCACTGCTTGACCCTATAGCAAGCTGTTCACAGAGACCTTTACCTCTAATCAATTTGGTAATCTTGATAGCCACATCATATTCCATAACCTTAGTGATCCACCCTGCCCTTTTTTCATTTAGATCTTTACTCAACAAAAATTCCTTGACACTTGAGTGTGCAACTAGAATATGAATTTTATTGTTTGACACTAGAGGCTTAAACTTCTTTATGCTTCTGATCAGGGCGAGAACATGCTTCTCAACAAAAGTATACCTCTCTTCATAATCAGTAGTATTTGACTAAAGAAAGCTATGGGCTGTTCTAAGTTATCCCTATTTTTTTGTACCAGCATAGCAGAGATTGAACCAGCACTGCCAAAAGCATACAAAAAGAAGTCTTTAGAGAAATATGAATTTACCAATGTTGGAGCTGATGCTAAAGCTTCCTTGATTTCTTCAAAATTGTGTTTTGCTTCTTTAGTCCAACTGAAAACTGCATTTTTCTTTAACATTGTTGTCAAAGGCTGTAACAGGTTTGCGACATCAGGGATGAACCTTCTTAGAAAGTTGATTCACCCCAAAAAGCTCTGCAGACCCTTCTTGTGACTGGGTAATGGCAACTCAATTATGGCTTTAACTCTTTCAGGGTCAATAGTAATTCCATCCTTTGATACTATATGGCCTAACAGTTTATCTTCATGAATTGCAAAAATACTTTTTGTAGGATTGAGAGATATACCAAACTCTCTGTATTTTTCAAAAACTTGCTTAAGGTGTGACAAATGTTCATCAACGTTCTTAGAATAAACTGTAATATCATCTAAATAAATCAGCACAATCTTATTAATCAAACTTTGAAATGCCATATCCATGGCCCTTTGAAACGTGGCACCAACGTTAGATAAACCAAAAGGCATCCTTTTGTATGCCATGGTGCCCCACTTGGTTGTAAAAGTAGTTTTGAACTGATCCTCCTCCTTAACTAGCACTTGATTATAGCCAGAAAAACCATCTAATAAGGAAAATCTTTCAGAACCAACAACTACTTGTAAGATCTGTTCCATGGAGGGCAGCGGGTAGTGATATTTCAAAGATGCTCGGTTAAGATCCCTAAAGTCTACACAAAGTCTTATTTCACCATTTTTCTTCCTAACCAGCACAAGGTTAGAAACCCATGAAGTGTGTTTAATAGGAAAGATGATACCCCCCTCGACTAGTTTGGTCAGCTCTTTAATCATTAAGGGCTCAAGCTTAGGATTCAAGGGCCTTTGTTTTTGTCTAATAGGCTTGACACCAGGTTCTAACTCAATTGTATGTTGTGCAATATGAGGATCAAACCCTCTTAAATCAAAATATTGCCAAGCGAAAACATCATGATACTCTTGGCATAAAACAATGAAAACTTTCTTATCTTGAGCTGAATAGATTTTGCCCAATTTGAGAAGCTTACCTTTAAAGATTTCAACTTCCTCATAATGATCATCTTTCACTTGGATGCCAACTTTGTTCTTCTTAAGCTGATCATCAGAATTGAATATGAATTCTAAGGTAACCAGCCCTTTGGGAAGTTTGTTGGTCTTCAGTTGTATCACTTGATCATCATACTATTGCTTGAGTTTTGTTTGATTCACCATGGAGAACTGATCTTCTTTGAGCAGAAAAGAAAGAATCTGTTCATCGCTGTCAAAAACCTGCCAGTGAATGTTGTTACCAGGAATTGATGGCCTGACTACAACTTTCACATACTATTGTACTTTCTCTTTTCTAATGTCACCTAGAATATCAAACTATGCTCCAATGGCTGCAAGCCTATCAGCATGCTTGTTCTGGTTCCTTGGAATAGATACTAAGTTAAAGGCATCAAATTCCTCAATCATATTCCACACTTTGTTTCTATAAGACTTTAGTGTGTCATTTTTAGCAACATTTAGGCCTCTTATTTGATTGACAATTAACTCACTGTCCCCATAAACTTTCAAGCGGGTTATTCCCCTCTTCCTTGCCCACTCAATACCTTGAACAAGGCCCTCATACTCAACAGTGTTATTAGAGCATGCAAAAGCAAAACGGAATGCAAAATAATACTTATCACCCTGCGGAGATACAAGCATTGCACCTCCTCTAGCTCCATTTTTTCTTCTAGAACCATAAAAATGCATCTCCCATAATTCATTATGTTGCTCAAACTGACTTTCTGCACTTTTTTCAAGATTTGGCATTTCTGTCCCAGATTCATGCAATACATAATTGCCCAGACCAACATCCTGAATAAGCCCGTTTGGATTATCAATCACGTTCTCAACTACCCATTCATTCAGGAGTACCTCAAGTACACTCACAGCTTGTAACTCTTGTGCTGATGTAAATTTTGTATCCTCTAAAACAACATAATTAACATTAACAACAGATGGCGGATAAGGCTCAATGTGATCCTTGGCAAGGGACTCAGAAGTTATAGTTACCTTAGTACCATACCTGGTCCTAAAAATCATATGAGACCAATTTGAAGATAAATACCCTCCAATTTTAGTTGTGAAGTCTCTAGACAGGCATAAAGCAAATAATGGAGGCAAATCTATGACAAACACATCTTGCGGGATTGAAAAATTAGGACAGGCATGTAGCATAAGATTCAGATTTTTAATAACACCTATAGTGTTTACTGTTGTTCCATCCAATTGAAGTACTCCCTTTTCTAATGGCTGGTATTGTAAACCTAGCTGGTCTGCAATCTTTTTTGGCATTACCGAACTGCTAGCCCCGCTATCAACCATGCAATTGTGCACCAATTTATTCCCCACTATTAAGGAAACATAGAAAGGAGGGGGCTTGACACCACTACTTTGCTGTGTGGTACTATCTAAAAGTTCATTGGTTAAAACTAACTTTTTTTGGCCTACAGAGACTTCATTTGGAAAATTTGAACTAACTGGGTTTGATAAGGCCGACTGTAACAAATTCATTTGACCAGGGATTGCTAAAGAATCCCACATTGAAATTGAAACATTCATTTTTTTCATACTTTCAACAATGTTGAAAGGTGCAGATATATTTACCTTTGACTGTGTCTTTACAACAGCAAGGTCAGGTTGCACTTGACCTACGGATGAAGCATGTAAAGGTTGTTCCTTATTAGTGTCATGACCTTGCTGCAAAGTGCATGGTGCTTGCTGATTTGATGGACCAACAACTCCCTTATCTTTATTTGTTGCTTGTTCTATCTCAAAAGCCCTCTTCTTGGCTTTGGTATTAGCAGCAATAGATGTGTCATCTTGGTTCACTCCACAAAATTCTTCTCTCTATCAATTCAGGAGAGTTGAATCATTTGCAGGTTGATCCTGTTGTTGTGAATACCCCTCCTTAGGAAAATCTTGTGCACCTACAACATTTTGCACCATAAGAGCTTGATTAATGACGCCATTAGAGCACGTAGCTTGATTATGTGGCTGATTACACGAATAACACCATTCATAATCCGCAGCCAGATTGTTTTGAATAGGAACAAGCTCCTTGACAGCACTAATTGGAGCTGGATTATAGACCTGAAAAGTTCTTGTGTTCACATTCTATCTTGGGCCCTGGTAATTGACCTGATACTGCTATCTATTCCCCTAGAATTGTTGTTGTTGACCTTGAAAAGGCTGACTTGAGGCCTA
Organism: Sequoia sempervirens; assembly: GCA_007258455.2. NCBI lineage: Eukaryota > Viridiplantae > Streptophyta > Pinopsida > Cupressales > Cupressaceae > Sequoia > Sequoia sempervirens. The sequence goes on along the minus strand of VDFB02270651.1, from coordinate 167,426,312 downwards.
ATTCTGAAGCTGATAAGGTCTAGAATAGGACTGTTGTTTTTTCAAGTTCACCAACTTGTTACCAAAAGTTTGTAAATAACTTTTGATCTCTTGTAACTCCTGTGATGAGCCTAAAGCACCACTTTCTTGTTTATCAATGGCTAGAACAACAACTGGCAGCATTGGTACAGCTGGTAGAGGTGTAAAAGGAGGTATTTGCAAAGGGATATTTGCATGAATCTCTGGAAATATAGGCATTGGTGGCCTAGGAGCAAGTTTTCTAGCCTGTATTAGGCTGTTTTCAGCTCTGATTGCTATTTCAAAAGCATCTGGTAGAGAAACCCCTCCCATTGATTGTATCATAATAGCTATATCGTTGTTAAGAGCCCTCAAAAAGTACAAAAATGCATATTCTGGAGGTGGCCTCACCATTGCAAGGATTCTATCCTAGGTTCTTTGAAATCTAAAATTGAAATCATTCATCTGCTCTTGTGGAGCCCTCTTAATTGTAGTTAATTGTTCCAATAAAGACAAGTTATCAGACCTGTCCTGAAATTGTTTATGCAACTTGTCTCCAAATTCGTCCCAAGTTGCAATTGATCCAACTGCTAGGCCCCTGTACCATTGCACAACTCTTCCTTTCAGTGAAGCAGCTAATAATCTCATAGCAACATCCTCTTGAGTTATGTGATGGACTCCGCATAACAAAGCCACATCTCGCATGTGCTCAATTGGGGTAGTTTGATCTTCTCCCCTGAAAGTTGGTAGACTCTTCAAGGCTGCCATTGGAATGTCATTGTGTTGTGCCAAATTCAAGGGGCTCCCTCCGTTAAAAGCAACAAAGGGTTGATTCCTTAGAGCAGCCATTGGAGGTGGCTGAGGTGGATTTACTGGCACTCTAGATGAAATCAAAGACGGGATGGCAATGTGAGATCCCACATATGGAGGAGTGGACTTGGATCTTCTGGAATAAGAAAATGTTGTCCCTTGCCTCTCTGTTGCTCTGCCTTGTCTTCTTGGTGGTGACAACTGCAAATATTCAAAAGGAACTAAGCTGCTCCTTGTTTGAACTCTTCTCATAAACTGTAGAAGGTGTTGATTCTGAAGTTCTTTCTCTCTACGGAGTCGCCAAGTATGCACAAATGACTTCTGTAAAGCCTGGAACTCGCTGGTTGCATACTAAACCAACAACATAATGTGGAACTTGTCCCACTGGGCATGCCAGAAACTGTTGTCACCTAGAAATGCACCCTACGCACAGTGATGGAGACTGAGCTTTCTAGTGAAACATGGGATCATTTCAAGGCCGTGGGTCACCTGAAGTTGAAATAAACCTCCGGAAAAGGCCGGCTTCCTTTGGTTATCACCTAAACTAATGATCTTTTGTATGAAATTAATGTTGCATTCAAGTGTCTCCATGCCGGTGAGGAGTTTCTCTCAGGAGAAGCCTTCAGATCTTTTGCAGCTACCACATTCATTTCCTGCTCTCGTGTCTGCTTTCTAACCTCCCTGTCGAGCGCTTTGAATGCTCCTGAGCTCAGAACATATTCACGTTTCTTTTCATTCTATTGATCTTCTTCATCCTGGTCAGATTGCCATGACTCGCTTTTAGCTTTCTCTGATTGGTCGAGCATACTCCACGTAGATTCTTCGGGCCGTCAAAAGCTCTCTCTGTGGAATCGCATGTCGGTGAGACACTCATCGTGTCTCCCCGATGTGATTATGCTCTTATAGCAGTCTTCGGCATGGCTTACAACCATGGCTGAGAGTTCTTATCGAGCTTCAAAACTCATACTGATATCCTTGAAACCATCGGCAAGTTCACTTTACTTCGGCAAGACTTTTCTCTAATGGCGTGGCCTCATGGAGAAACCACCTTGCTTTGGCGAGGACTTCTATCGGGCTCCCTCTGCTCTGTCAGGGAGACTTTATTTGGTCGGTGAGATCTCATGCCGACACCATTAGCTCATATCGAAGGCACCATTCTTTCCTATCGGGGAGACATCATACCCGTTGCCGGGATGTTACAGCGAAGTCTCTTCTTTTCCTCCGTTGACATCTTTCTTCGCCAAGACCCTCCTGGGTCGACAAAACTTCATAGCGAAGCCTCCAATCTCTTGGAAAGCTCCTTTTCTACTTTGGCAAGAGCTTGTTGATGTCACTCCAAACGCACTCCACTCTACCGAGCTCCACATGTCTTTCGGTGAGACACCGGCAAGTCGGGAAGACTCCATGGCGAGCTCCATCAGTCATATCGATACCCGCTTCCTTTGCTGAGACCACACCATGTCGGCAAGACATTACTCCGACGGCTGGAAGCTACACCGATGTCATATATGTCAGGGAGACCTTCTACATTTGGTGAGACCTTTTGTCGAAAATGCTTCCCCTTGCCGAGAGCTCACTTTTCTTATCGAGGGGACATCTTTATATCGGCAAGACTTCTTGCCGAAGGCACCTTTCGCCGAGACCTTCACCCCTCGGAAAGACCTCATACTGAGCGCAATCCGCTTTCCCCAAGCTCCTACCATTCTGTTCAATGAGACTAAAAGTCGTCGGCGAGACATCACGACGACTCACTTTCCTTGGGCGAGGCTCCCGACTTTCGGCGGGACATTACTTGGTCACCGGGACCTCACGGCGATGGCCTTAACTCCTGGTGAGTGCATTTCATATCGGGGAGACCTCCTGTCAGGCTCCTTATTCTTTTAGTGATGATTTTACTTTCTCTTCGGTCGGGGAGACATCGTTAGGTCGATGAGACCTTTTACCAGGACCACCATCTCTTACCGCTGTGCTACTCCGTTGGCAAGACACTTGGGTCGGCAAGACCTTACGCCGACCCCTTTATCCTTGGGCAAGCACGAAACATGTCAGAGAGACATCACCGGGTCGGGGAGACCCTTCCCCAACTTGGAATATTACACTGAAGGCTCCCTTATCGGTAGGACCCTCCGCATCGCTGAGACCTTATGCCAAAGGAAAAAAGCCTTCGGTGAGTTCCTTTTTTCCTGTTGGGGAGACCTTGCTATATCGGCAAGACCACTTACCGATGTCAAACCTTCTCGGCGAGCTCCTTGTTGTCAGTGAGACTCCTGCCGAAGGAAAAACACATATCGAGACCCATTTATCCTTCGGCGAGACCACCTCCGTTTGCTGAGACATCACGACGACTCCTCCATCCTTTGCCGAGCTCACCTCCTGTTGGGGAGACATCCCTTGGTCGGTGAGACCTTACGCCGAAACCATCATTTCTTGCCGAAACCCCCTTGTTCATCGGCAAGACCTGATGCCTTCGCTGAGACATCATGACGATATCAAGTTCTCTCGGCGAGGCTTTGGCCAGTCGCTGAGACATCTTGGTGACTTGACCTTCCTTTTGGAAAACTTGGATTCCATCGGGGTGACTTTCATGTGTCGGCAAGACTTCTTGCCAAGCTTCTCACGTTACACCAAAGGCACAAGGCTCGTCAGCGTGACTTTTTGTTATCGATGAGACCTGCTGTCGAGCTTCTTTCCTTCGGCATCGCTGCTTTCCTTCGGCCAAACCTCATGGCGATGATGCCTTCATTCAGTGAGAGCCCTTTTAGTCGGCGAGACATCTGGAAGGTCTTGGCGACTCTCTCCTTAGAGGATTTTCATGCCGAACTTGACCAAGGCAGGCTTTCCAACTGAGCTCCCTGTGACCTAGCATCAGATGTATGCTCTAACCCCTGATGCATATGTCCCATTTGGCCTTCTCGAACATCTGAAACATAATTTATTCTGCCCGATTGAGCTCGTAGGTAAAAATTGGGCAACAGATATGTCTTATGTAAAAGGTCTGTCCTAGGCAAAAGGGGGCCAGTGGACGCAAGCCATGTGTGATCCAAGGAGTAGCTACCACGTGCAACCGACGGTCGATAACCGGTGTCATGGATTACGTGTACAGAGCCTCCGTGGATAAATTTCAAACATTTATGCACGACGGAGGGTACCGAGTTCATCACCACCAACCAAGGGATACCCAACTTTACATGGAAGAGTTCAAACCCATATATCAAACAAGAGGTTTACAGACTTAGGCCCAACTAAGACTGATAGGACAATGCTAGCCAAGGGGGGTACGGAAAGCCCTTCATGTGTGCGAATGAAACTCATGGGAGCATCATATCCATCATTGTGTAAAAAGTTAATTAGCATAATCTCCTCTGTTATTATATTTACTTGTGATGTCGGGTCAACGAGAACACCTACTACAATATTCCCATTGATCCGTGCGGGAATGTAAAGAAGAGATGATTCCCTATTAAAGCCCATCGGCAAGTCCTGTGAAGTAAAGGTTATGCCAACACTACTATCCATAGGTTGCATAGAGGGGATGGGTTGATGCAGGAAGGAGGCCATTATGCACACTAGACAGTGCTTTCACAGAGTCCCTAAAATTCAATAGATAAGACGATGACCCAATTAAGGTTTCGTCATGCAATACCTTTGGAACCTTCCAACTACGCCACCTAGGGGTCACAAGTCGGGTTGCAAGGTGACAGCCTTACAACACTCACACCTACAACACTCCTAGAGTGTGAGGAAAGGGACTGTCAGTATCGCAAGAACGAAACCAAAATGGTTCACGTCAGGTTGACCAAAAATGTAAGAGAGGGGGACCACCGCATGCAAGACCCCAGGTCATGGAGGGTCAAGATGCGAGAGGCTGCCCTAACTTACCTCAGCTAAATGTATTGTTTAGGGTATGAGGATGAGAATGATGAGGATTTTTAGGTCCTACGATCACTCTACGATTCGAGTTTTGATACAGGGCTAGGCGAGTCAGTTTTTAGGTCCAACTCTACACCTTAGCTCTTTGTCTGAGGACGTTAGCATGGACTATGGACGACAGCGTGGTGCACTGGCGTCTGGAAAGCGCGTTGTAGTCCGTAGGGCCAAACAATAGTTGAGACAAGGTTAAACACACCAAAACGACTTACCAACCTAGCTATTTAACTAAAAGGATAGAATGATGTAACTAATCCTCCAAGAGCTCACACACCTACACACAACAAGAGAGAGAATGTTGGGGGGTGGTTGTATAGGGGTCTGCCTCAATCAGACCCCCGTTTAGTTGTTCCCACCTCCATAGACAACCAATGGAAAATAGATAAAGAAGTGATAAAAACACAAGCACTACAAACAGTACTATGCTACTCAACCAAATGATAGAGGAGAGGAGAGGGAAGCTTACCACCTCCACCAAGAGCACTCAAGGCTACTTGGGGGAGAAATGAGAGGAACTCAAGCCTTTGTTGCAATGGCGTGGTCCCAAACTTGCTCTACCAACGTGATGGAGTGAGATATTGCTGCTATTGAATGCTTGGAATGCTTGGAAGTGAGCTTGTGAGAGTGAGAGTATGAGAGCCAAGTCTGTTCAAGATTTCTTCCAACCTCCAAATGAAAGTTCAAAGACTGATTATGAAGGAATGAGAAAGAAAACAACCATATTCGGGTCGGGTGGCCGAAGGAGGCATTACAACTTCGCTGCCAATGGGAAGAGTAAAGAGGCAAAACATGTGCCAAGTGGACTACCATCAACGAGCTTAAGTGAATTTAAGCCTTTGACTTAGGTTTTCTAAAGTGTAAAGAGGCAAAAAGGGGAATTGCACCTAGGGTGCAAATTTGCTCTTATACAACTATCTATGCATTTTGATTAATTTATGATATTGTTGTGTTTCTATGTGAATGTGTAATCCTTCTTAATTGTTTGATCCATTTCAGTTTTGATATTATCTCTAGTAATAATTTTTTTGATATATGTATATATCATGGAATGCAAATTGGTTTGTGAACTAAGTGATTTTCATGATTGAGATGTATTTGTCAATTCCAGTGTTTAAACATATAAATATTGGAACATTTTTTTCCTTTTTTGCTTTTGGGTTAAAAGCATACCCCATTTTAATTTTTTTTGGAAAACAATATATTTTACTAGAAGAGGGAGTTGTACCTCATAAAATTCAGAGATGAACTATTTCCTATAAAAATAGTTCACTCAACTATTGGTAATTGATTTGCATTTGAATTGGGCAATAGCGCAAAGAATTTAAATTTTAGAGAAATGTGTAGACACTTGAAATATGACCAAGTACCCAACCATACCTCATATCAACCTATCCCTAGCCATTAATTAAATAAATATCTATTATTTATTTAATTATTCTCATCCTTTCCCACCTTTTAAATATTTATTATTTTTTTACTTAATATCCATTGTAAAAACCCTTTAATTAAATAAATATTTACTATTTATTTAGTTATTATCCATTCATCATAATCCCATTAATTAAATAAATACTTTATTTATTTAATTAATTTATCTTAATCCCCAAATCATCCAACTAAATTAATTAATTAATTCTCAATTAAAATTAATTAATTTAGACTAATTAATGTCCATTACCCATTTCCTCCATTATTCAATTCACCTTTATTGCTTATTCATTTAATCTTCTGGCCCTTTATCTTGTTCACATGGATCACAATCTAAATTTGTCCTCATGTGACAAATGTCCCCTTCATATGTCTAACTAACTTCTTGTCTAGATTCATTGAACCTAAACACTCCCCAAAAGTCAAACTAACTTTCCATCTCATCCCTTTATTTAATATCTCATCTATATTAATCCTAGCCATCCACATAAGGATGTTGTCCTAATCCTAATTTTAAACCTAGACCTTATCCACTTGTCACATGACTACAACTTTGATCCAAGCCTTAATCCTCATTTAATCCTAGTTGTTCATCACCAATTCATCTTGGCCCTTGATTTCTCTAATAGAATTTCTATAAATGAAAGGCATTCCATCCCATTTTCAATATCCAATCTTATGCTACTATTATGTCCCTAAAATTTCTATTGAATCATCTTGATCACACCATCATGCTATTGGAATCATGAGCAACCACATCCAAGCTATCAACACATCAACATGCTACACTTGATCTTTTGAGGTTTGCATGTATTTGGTTTAATTCAGGCTATATTTTATGTGTATTTAATTTATATCATTTACATGCAATACAAAATGCACAGTCTATTAATCAACATCATACAAAGAAGCATTCAATCTTTCCCTAATATACAATACAAAATAACAAATAATATTACCTCAAGTTTTCTCAAAAAAATTCTAAAATGGATAAGGATTCTCTAAACACTAGAAACCACTAAGCAATGTCAATTGTCTTCTAATAAAATATTTCTCCCTTAGAAGAAATGGTTAGTGAAGCTTAATAAGTTGTGCAAGTTCAATCATATAAAATACACTGTCTTATATGTTAACATGTCTATACCCCAAAAGTGATCACCAATGGTACTAGTTGGGGTTGATAATCTAATCATTTGTAAAAAACATTTTAGGAAAATTAAATTGCAACAAAAAAGGGTATTTAGGTTTATAATTGTTCAAATTAATTAATATTAATGAATGCTTTGAAATCCATAATCGGACCTAAGATATAAAACATCTTATGGCAATCTGATACTCACCTCAAAATCATAAATTATTTTTTCTTTGCAGGGATGAGTATGAGGATCATGGATAAATACATGATTATGATTATATCCTACACTTTTATACTTTTATTATGAAAGCTAAAAACTTGTACATTTCTCATTTTACCTAATCCACATAGTTTTAGGTTATGAAAGCTACAAAATTATGTTCCTCCTTTTACCTAATTCACCTTAGTTTTTTTTTTTTTTTATAAAAAAAATTGATTTAATATTTACGAATACCTTGGTAGGTTTTGTTAATATATCACAAGGGCACATGTTCTCACAAGTCAACCCACAAAATTGTGTGTGCAAAATAAAAAATAATACTCTTATGTCATGCACATGCTCCTTGGAATGCTTGTATAGATCTAGATTCCTTTTAATACTCAAATGGAAGTGTGTAATGAAAACATAGCTCTCAAATCATGGATGTCTAGAAAATGAATGCATCAAATACATTTAAAAACATGTATATAGCAACATATCATAAAGCTATTTTTAGTTGACCTTAGGTAGGAAGGATGTGGGAGTCAAACAGATTTGAATTTTTAATTTTTAATTTGAGGGATGATTCCATGACCATAAGGACATCCCTGTGATCATAAACTTGTCTTGGAACTTTAAAGGGGCCAAATCATTGTGGGTAACATATGCATCAAAATATTTGTGTGCATAGGTATACTAAATAAGTATGTATAAAAATATGCAAACATATGGATGGGGGTGAGAGATAAGGGTATGAGAATGCATGTAATGGGTAATAGGGAAAGGGACCCCTTTACACAAAATTACACCATTTGTCAATATGTTAATATATCAAGGAACTCATCTCAAAATTGACCAAAAGCTAAATGGGAAATGGCATAAGTATGCAAATTTCACCATTACATAGTTATAGAGCAAAAAAGATAATGTGCATCATGTTGCTAATACTTTAAATGTCCCTTCTTTTAATCCTCATACTATTAGAAATCTTACCATGTCACAGGAGCCCTTGGATAATATGCTTCAAAGTTTATTCAACTCCAATTTGATTACTCTTCCATCTACCCATCCATTAGAATCAACTACACAAATACTTTAGAATTATAATGAGAATTCATTTTATAAAGTTTTCGTAGAGTTAATGGTGACCATACTCAAGGGTTCATGGATTTAAATCATATAGTACAAGATTTGATAGACAATAGCATGATTCATGTAAAACACATTAATTATGGTGTCAATCCTTCAATTAATCTCCCTAATCATAATTTAAAAAATTTATACAAATTCATTCCTTATCTATGCTAACAATGTTGATGCAAACGATGAGCATAATCATTTTGCTATAACCCATGTACATGGTAGAGATTTTATGGATGACTATTATGTTAATTTTTATGCATTATGACACACATATACTTTATGAGTATAGAAAAATCATAGAAATCCACCTTTTTCATATGCTTCTCAATTGATTACATTTTCTTATGATATATATATTTTTTAAAATAACTAGAATATAATCTATTATATATACTTGATCATGTTATTATTTATTCACCTAATTGTTTTCTCATTAATCCCACATATCAATTTATATGCATAATCTAATAATAAATTTATGTACGCTATTTTATTAATAAAACTAATTAATATTATTTTGATTGAAATCATCCATTACGCCAATCTATCATTAAAAGAAAACTTTTAAAATTATATCATAGCATTTTATCATCAATAAATTTGAGATATCATTTGATCTTATGGATAAACCTATTTTACATCTATGTGTTAAAATAAAGTGGTTAAGTTAATGGAAGTTGATATAATCCATCATAACATACATAACAATTGTGGTGGAGATCCTTGGAATGTCTAGTACTCTTTTATTAGCAAAAAATGCAACAAGCCCAATGACAAAGAGGGTGGTTCAAACAACACACTTAAAGCTTTGACTTGCTTAGATGACTCATCTGAAATCACATTAATAGATAGACACATTTCAGATGAGCCACATAAGAAAATCAATATAAAAAAAATTAGGGAGGACAGAAAATCCAGAAGACATTGGTGAAAACTGATTTATATACGCTTCCTTTGGGTGTGGCGTTGGTTGGTGTGGGAGGAAGTCCGCCTCTTGTAGCGATCATCTGGAAATAGTTATAGGGCCCCAACACAGATCTGCATTCATTCCCAAAACAAAACAATTTTTATTTTTATTTTCCATTAAAAACTTTTAACAAAGTAGAAAAAGTTAGAGAGAGAGCATACGTGTCTCCGCTGCTGCTCGTAACTTTGAAAAGAGACCAGGAAATCGAATCCGACGAGACTTGCACGGAACGGCCCTCGATTTTAGCTGTGATAGACCATGCATTGGGATTGTTTGTCTCCAGACAGAAAGTGCCTCCATTGGAGTCGACTTTGCTTTTAACATAATATTTCCCAATAGGAACTCCCCCCGGCACGTCGTACAGCTTCCCTTGGATGCTCCGCCTCACCCATACCGACCCATCGTACTTATACACTGCGGTTCCCCTGCAGAACATCCCCATTACCATGCGACCTGACGGGACCGCAATTGACGCCGGGACCGTCGGAGGAACCAAATCCTGCGTATAAAACCAGTACTCGGCTTCAAACGGAACTCTTTCGAGGTTTTTCTTTGATCCCCTGCACTCTGTTGACGGAAGCCCTCCCCGACTCTGCACCCGCAGAATATACGACACGCGATATGCAGTCCCATAATACTTGTGGTATGACGCTTCTGCCAGTATATTAGCTATGCCTCCCCCACCCGACGCCTCCGATGCTATTTCTGTTCCTGTTAAACCAGACCCACGAATGAGCTGGGGAACATCTTGCCTATTGGCTTAACGTGGGTATTTATCAGAGGATTTCGGTGTGTAGTTGTGAAGCAATTTTTTGTTGATTCATGTTTTATATGGTTTAGGACAACTCATTTCGTGCGATTTTAAATTGTATTAGGTGATTTTCACAAAGGATTTCTTCAAGTCACCAATGTCATCCATTCTAATAATACTACTCACTCTGGGTTAAATGCGTTTTATTGTATCTAAATAAAGCTTAGAAAGGTGAAGTACTGAACTTTGTGGAGTTCATCAATCTAAAGGCTCTAGGTTCCATATTTAACGTTCACAATTATAAAATACTAGAAGTTTTATAGAGGTATGAACCAGTTTTATTATAGTTCGTAAAAAATAGCAGATATAAGTAAATTGATGGTCTAATGATGCTTTTAAAAAGTTTTGAATGAAAGAAGAAGTTGTAGACAAAATAAAATTGCAAGTGAACGAATAAATGACACATTCCCTTGAACACTTGTCTTAATAATATTAAAGAAATAAAGACTTTTGTTGTAGATAAGTTTCTAGAAAAGTTAAGGAGAAAGAAGAAATATTATCTTGAATAATTTAATCCCCTTTGAAACATCAGCAAAAGGGTTTTTAGTGGTCAATATCCCTTGAAAGTCAAAGATTCTCATTGTCTAATTGAGGATTGACTGGCAGCACCTTCCATGTGAAATAGTTAGATGGAAAAGGTCAAAAGAGATTTGGGAAGAGAGAGTAGGTAGATGGAAAAGGTCAAAAGAGGTTTGGGAAAAGAGGGTATGTATCTTTTGTACATTGAGAATAATGGGAACAAAAAAACACTTTATTTTGGATTGCAAAGTGTACAAAGACATCTAGATCATGTACATAAATAATTTAACACCAACTTCTTTTCAAAATTTATTGAAATACATAAAGAAAGTAGAAGAACTCGTCAAATTGAAAAACAAAAGATAAACACTTGAAAATCATAAATGAAAAAGTCTATAATCCTATAAACTATCTTCAACCTCATGAAAATTAAAAATCTTCTATAGATGTCTAACACAACTCATAAATCATCCATACCATGGGCAAATGGAAACTAACTCTTAGCATTACCAAAAACACCATATACTTTAATAAATTGGGAAATCACTACATTTATAGCTGAAAAATAAGAGAGATTTACCTCCCACTATGCTGATAGCCGTTCCCGACTCTGCGGAATCGGCAGGGCCATTGATAATATACCAGAGGCCTGCAAATTTAGGATTGTTTGGACGATACACCAGCGAAAAGTTGCCATATCTCTGCGAGAAATCTGAGACATTCACAACGTCCGCTGTAGCCAAAACAGGAACCCACTTGTTGTCCTGGCACTTATACACGTATATTCCATTGCGCGCTTTAAGTTTCATCTTGAGGCTGCATCCAAAACCGTATCCATCAATTAAAAGTTTAAACACACAATCTAATCCGACTAGAAGATTTGATGATGCTTATTTACCTGTTGCCCGCGGGTGGTGTCAAAGCTGGACTTGTCAATCCATTGCTAATATCCACCTGTATAAACAGCAGACTTAACATAACCATCGCCATGCCATTGGATAAGTAAGCCATTTTAGCAACCTCCTCCTCTCAATGTTGACGATCAAGCTGGGTGCTCTACAATCAATCAATCTATATATATAGAGAGAGAATTAAGTGTGGAAACATCCAACACACTTTGCTTGTGAAAGTGGGCAGCACGAATAGTCATTAAGGCGGCTGCTTCAAGCTCATCCAATCCAATCCAGAACGTGCATGATGATGCCTGGCGAATATAAAACTTGAAATTATGCGCAGAAGAAGGCAATGCATCTGTATTCAGAATTCAACTCATCCTCAAAGGGACCGTGACAATTATGTCACATGTCGCATGTCACGTGTACAGCTGGGATTAACATCAAGTCTCTGCTCAACAATCCCGGCAATCTTATTATAATACCTTTGAAGATTCTTGAGTGAGCTTGGGTTCCTTCATATGCAAGGATGGCATCCTCGAGTGTAATAAAATCCATGAGAAAAGAACAGCTCCTTAACTATAGGGTTTGGCATTAAACTAACCTCACTTCGAAGAGTTACAACTTAAAAGATGATGGGAAGAGGCCTTCATACTGGGACACCCTATCTTACGGGGTCATGTGGAGTACCACGCGAGATTAAGATCTATGTTTTTTTCTCCTCACGCATGCAATGAGGTGGTAAAGTTAAAAAATCTCTTACGACAATAAGAGGAGATTCCAGAATTTTTTACCATTTCAAATATTGATCGATCAAAAGTGGATCATGAGGATCTCCTGTGGTAGTTTCCAATCCCCCTGGTACATGCATATCATATTATAAGATCAAAAAACAAATGGACACCTACCGTTCAAAAATGGTAACATTTATCTCATGTGTCACCTTACACTCTACTACCAACCCATCGTATTTACTTTGCAACCTTTCACATTACAATGTTCGAGATGACATCAAGTCTTGAAACAATGGAGCCTTCAATGTTATACATTACAACATTAATCTTCTACCGACACTTCACTATGAACCCACCACATTTACTTTGCACCCTTCCACATTTCAATGCTTGAGATGACACTAAGTCTTGAAATGATGGAGCCTTTCAATGTTATGTACTACAAAGTTATTCTTCCACTATGACTTCACTACTGATGCAGGAACATCACACCCCATCAAATTTTGGTTGTGTTTTAGTTTCAGCATTGTGTAGTTTGGTGTTTTTTGTTGTGTTTAGGTGCAACTTCTTGTCGCTAAAAAGCAAATGTTTGAACTTCCTATTGCCTATCGGACAAGAACATAATGGGATGTAAAAATGGATAATTGTAGAATCTTCTTGATAGTTGTTGTGTCATTCTAGTTATTTTGAGGCAACCGTTGGTTGCTCGATGGTTGGGGATAAAGTTGGACAGTTGCTAAAAAAAAGATCGGGAGGAGATTCAGGAATACAACCGATTGAGAAGATTATTAAATAGCTGAGTGGTTGAGAAAGAGAAGCGGAGCTGTTGTGAGAAGGAAGAGGGTTGGAAAAATGTAACTTGATTGAGAGGGTAGAAGCTATGGGTTGGCAGTTGGAAGAGAGAAGAAATCAACATTGAGTTTCAAAAACAACACAACTTGATTGAGAAGAAGGAAGGGTCGACAATGAGTATAGGATAGTTAGGATGCAAGCAAGTTTTGGATTTCTATTTTGTTATTGTGTGATTGCAGATCGATCCCTAATAGGATCACATTCAATGTAAACCAGTGATGTTGCATTCGAACGAATTCTGAATAAAGGATTCAATGTCTTATTTATGTTTTAATGCATTTCTTGATTTGTTTTGTCGCATTTCAATTAAGAAATTGGTAACCGAGTGATTGTACGGAAGAGTGACAACCATCAAATTGGCGTCTAAAGAGATAAGTGAGGGCGACTTACATCAACTACCAACCCTCTTCTTCCCAAAATATCATTTGGTTTGGTACCAAATGTTGTTCACTTCTGTGCTCCTTCAAAGATGGCTTCTAGGGGTTTTCTTGATGTTGGCATGAAGGGAATATGTATATATTTTGAGTTAAGGTTATTAAATCTTACTAAGGCAATGAGCCAACATTTTTTTTAGTTTTGAATCTTTTCTTTTTGTTTTTGAAAAAATATTTGTTCACTTCACTCCTTTCTATGGTTGTAAATGGAAGGTGAGGTAGTCATATACTATATATTTGTTATTCATCTACTATAGGCCTAATTTATTTTGGTTCTTTGTGATTATTATAATCTCCAAAGGCCTAGTAATGGTTTGTAGAATGTCAAGCCCAATGCTTAAGGCATTCATTCACTTCACTCCATTGTATGGCTATAAATGGAAAGCGAGCTTGTCATGCATTACTTCATCTCTATTTTTTTGGCTTATGTATATTTTTTATATGTCATCCATTGTAGGGCCTAGTTTATTATTATTATTATTATTATTATTATTATTATTATTATTATTATTATTATTATTATTATTATCTTCAAAATAATAGTAATGGTTCGTAGAATGTCTAGTTCAATGCTTAAGATATTTCTTCACTTCACTCCTTTGTATGAGTGTAAATGGAAGGTGAGGTCATCATACAATATTTTGTCTCTATTTTTTTGGCTTTTGTATATATTTTTATTTATCTACTGTAGAATTGGTTTATTTTGGTTCTTTGTGATTATAATAATATTTGTTTCTCTAAATTTATAATCTTTGTAGAATTTTAGGGTTTGGGCAACAATATGGGAAATAGGGTCTACATAAATCATATTTGGTGGTGTAGGTTTTAGATTTTATTATAGGTTTGGCCATAGAAGATGATATGTATCTTTCTCCTTTTAACCTACAGATAGTAGCATATTATTACTACATTAGCTACACTACCAAAGAAGTACATGCCTTATACTTGACTATAAAGACAAATTTGAAGTGGATTCTTCTTTTACTTGGGTGCTGGCAAGAAGTTGAGTCCACCTTTTGGCCATTTAGTGGAAGTGTTTTCCCTGATTTTCAAAATTTGACACATTTGACCTTAAAATTTGAAGCACTTAGAGATGGAATCTTGAATAAAGTCATTAATCATAAATGTAGTACTTGGAGTCTAGTGTCCAAGAATGTAATTTATTTCAATATCCAGGTGATATAAATTGATTTTCAATAGGCATTTATAAAAACCACTTTTTAAAAGTCATTTTATTTTACCATACCATACACGTGTACGTCATCCATATTTTGACCTAAATAATTATATTTTTCTAAATCCTTTTGGAAAAAGATTTGTAACTCACTGAAGCACGCCTTCCATATTTTTTTCTAATTTTTTATTGAATATTTTTTTTGTTAATTTTTTATTGAAAAATCGTCATGTACGTCACACATAAGATGACCTAAACTTATCATTTTTTGATGTTTTTTTAAATTGAAATGAATTGTCTGAAGTACGCTTTCGCACAATCCGTTTGTCAAAAAATCATGTTAATAAAAATTTATTAAAATACTAAAAAACCTTGATAATTCAAGTTTATGGACCTATTTCATCAAAAATTAATTAAAAAATAAAAAAATTAATCCAATTGTAAAAAAATAACATATTTGGAATCTACATTGTCTCATATATAATTAGTTTTAATTTCATCGAAAATTCTACAAAAAAGTCTTTAGACGTATGTCCAAAGTCACTATTTTCTTGTGACATTGCTAGGACCTTCAACTTGCAGGTCAAACCAGGTCCAAGGCCTAGGTTCAAATTTCCAAACCTTTTCCTAAACCTATTAACAAAGCAAAAACCTAGCCTACATTTCAAATTTCAAGAAACGGGATCCCATTTAGTAAATGGATCGTGTTTTCTTTATAAACGAGATCCCATTTCCCATTTGTCCATTGAAAATGGAACGAGATCCCATTTACTACAGGATCCCGTTTAATAAATGGGATCCTGATTTGGATCACGCTTAGTAAACAGGATCTCGGGTTATTTTTGACCGCTTTTTTTAAATTTACTGTCAAACAAGTACATCTCGGGTCTAAGAATTGTTTTGTACGACCGACTACGACATATTCCATATTTTCTATCAACTTTTGTCTTGTAGAAGCTCTTCAACTTGGGATTTTTTTCAATTTTGAAAGAAGGCATCATTGGGACACTGTTACAAAGGAATTTTGTTGAATTGCTACTTTTTTTCAAAGGAGGAAGAGGAATTTTATTTAATTGCTACTTGTTTGAAGGAGGAAGATAAATTTTGTTGAATTGCTACTTGTTTCAAAGGAGGAAGAGGAATTTTGTTTGTTTGCTACTTTTTTGAAGGGGGGAGAGAAATTTTGTTGAATTGCTATTTGTTTTCAAAGGAGAATGATAAATTTTGTTTAATTGCTACTTGTTTGAAGGAGGAAGAGAATTTTTTTTCAATTACTACTTGTTTGAAGGAGGATGAGGAATTTTGTTTAATTGCTACTTGTTTGAAGGGGGAAGAGGAAATTTGTTCAATTTCTACTTATTTGAAGGAGGAAGAGAAATTTTGTTTAATTTCTACTTGTTTGAAGGAGGAACAAAGAAGGACGAATTTCAAGTTTTTGACATTCATTTGTATAGACTTCAAAAAAATTCAATCATGGGATCACAATGTCAGAATAAGAGGAAAGATAGGAAGGTATTGACCCCTAAAGAAATTCAAGCAAAGAGAGAGAAGGAAGAAAAAAGACAAAGATAAAGAAGAATGAGAATTCAATCAATGAATGATGCCGAACCATCCAATTCCACAACTATTGAAGATAAAAACACTAAGGAGACCATGGATGTAGATGATGCAAAATTGCAAGAGGTGAATGTGAAAACTAATATGAATATACAAACTACTTCTACTATTTCTTCAAATATCCCTTTCAATGCTATGGAGAATGCTTCAATAGGCACAAATCTAGGTACGTCTTCAAATCCACCTTTGAGCCTCATGGAAATGGTGTTTATTAGATATTTAAAAAATGTTGGATATAATAATGTTGACATCGATAATATTTGTAGAGTTCAAGATTTGAGTCAAATTGTTGTTGAAAATGAAAATCCTTTTATTGAAAATGAAAATGAAAACCATTTTAATAGTCGATCTAAAGATAAGAATGCAGCAAGAAGAGCTATAACAACTTCTATAGTTAATAAAGTAACTTTGAATAAAAGAATGGTAAGCAATATTAGTGAAGTTTTAAAAATACATCCTAAAATATTGCTAAGAGCGACAAAAATAAGAGAAAGTATAGAAAATGATCCAATCAACCAATTTTGGAGTTTAGTGGTTGACTCCCAAGGTCTAACATGAAATTGAATGTTGAAATCAAATCTTTGATTGAAAAATAGTGGCATGATAATACTAGGGTATCATCTAATGCTAGAGATGTTTTAAAATTAAGAGTGGGGTCCAAAGTTCGTGATCCTCATCCAAAACACCTATTAGATACAACAAAAAATGAATTTTATAGAAAATTTTGTGGTGATTTAGCATTACCTGGTAATATTAAAATAAGTTAAAGGTCTCTTGAAAAATGTAAACCTTGGTATGTAAAAATTAATAAGCAACGAACATCTTGTTGTTGTAAAACACATGTTCAATTTCATTATTTTTATGATATTTTTCGATATATATGTTGTACTTTGCATACTAACATGATAATGCAAGAATGTGGTATTAATATGCCACCTGAAACAGTAAGGGAGTTTATATCAAGTGTGTTTTGTGAAAGATCCAATGGAAAATTATTTTATTTAAGTTATTTTATTTCTGGACAATGCGCTAGTTTTGGAAATCTTTCATTCTAAAATTTTTGCATGTATGAAAATTTTGATAATGATTTTGGACAACAATTAGTGGATGTTAAACGATTTAAGAACATTGACTATTCTTTAAAAGATGGAAAAATTGGAAAGTGTTGTGATTTAGTTACAAAAAAAGTTAGTGTACATGCATTCATATTAGAATTTAAGAATAAGATTGTACCAAAATATGTCATGCCCTCTCAACATGATTGATGGCTTGATGGCCAATTTCGCGCATGTAGAAACACATTTCCAATTGGTAGTATACTATCAATGGTTGATTTTGTGGAAAACTATACTCTAGCTCTGCAAGAGAAAATTTAATCACAATATTATAATTCAGTGCAAGCAGCTATGTTTGTTCATATTGTTTATAGACATGCAGATGATAGCACAAAGGATGATAGAAAAGTTTTGAGGGAGTATCATTTCTATTTGAGTGACAATCAATTACAATCGTCAGAGTTTGTTCAATACTATTTCAATATATTTTATAGAGATTTAAGAGAAAAAGGAATCTAGATGACATAACACCTCATATGGTCAAATAATTGTGTGTGACAGTTCAAGAATGTTTGAATGTTCTATTGGTTAAGTAGGGTTCACAAGGAACTTAATGTCCAACATATGTGGAGTTTTTTTGAAGTTGGGCATGGTAAAGGAGAACACGATGGAGCTGGTGTGTGTGTTAAAAGAATTCTTGCTAGAGAATAATTGAAATTTGAGGATGCAGTAAAGTTTAAAGATGCAAGTGGGATTGTGGATTGGTGCAATACAAGATTATCTACACCTAGTTCCAGTGAGTACTCTACAGTTTTTTTATTCTTTTGGTTGGTTAAAGAAGAGAACATTCTACCTAGACTTGATTGTGAGACAATCAATGGATCTACTAAATGGCAGTCATTTAAGAGTTTGAATGCAAGCACGTGGACTATATAGACAAGGGAGCTTGCATGTTTTTGTCATTTTTGTATCTCAGGAGATTGGGAAGCATGTGAAAATACAGAATGGGTTGAAGAGTGGAAGAAAAGATCGTTGACACCTATACAAGCACATGATCAATATGAAACAACAATTGAAGAAAATGATCATGTTTGCATCAGAAGACTATGACTGTGTTTCAGACCTTGTACAAGAAGGTAATTTAATTCAATTTATTTCACTTTATTACTAATTTGTAATACTAAATTATTTATTTATATACATATGAATGGATGTATGTAGATTGGTTAAATTATATAGACATGCGCAAGTTATTAAATCAAATTTTGTTTGTAGGAAATGTGTATGTTGTTGCACCTGAGGGGAATGAAGAGGAAACAAAATATTGGTTGGATTGTTGTGTGGAGACTAAACATAAGTTAATATCACCTCAAGAAGATGATGATGGCTATAATTATCTAACAGGTATGGTGATCCCCTTAAGAAAATTTTGATAACAAGTTTTTGATCCCCTTAAGCAATTTTTTAGAACTTCTTTGATCCCCTTAAGAAAATTTTGAGAACTTATTTGATGATGGCTATCATGTTATCCAATAGGATCGGTGGTGGTTGTTGGCACTTGGCTACGAAAATACCTGAGAAGGAAGAATGGTCTGCCTACATTTGAAGATTATGAAACACATAAGAAGATTATACACTACTCACATTTGGTGGTGGAAACAAATGTAAAACTAGACTGGTATCGTGGAATACCTACAAATAAAGAGATATGGACAATTTATATGGAAGAGCATGAGACACCATAGATGCATTGCAAAAGAGAGAGGATACGGATGGTACAATGGAATAAGTAAATATAGGTAAACATAGTTTTAGTTTATATTGTCCTTTTAAATAGATTAAATACATGTTTTGATATTTCTCAAGTGTGTTATTAGTTGAAATTGATTTAAATTGTCCTTTTATATCCTTAAGCTATCATCACAAATTCATCGCATACTTTGAGACAAAAAGGAGAGTCCATGCAAATTCAACCTAGACAACATGGAATACTTGGTAAAAATAGGTAATTATTAGTTAAATTATATTTAAATACATATTTTGATTATATATTGATATTTCTTGTACATTAATAGTTAAAATTGATTTATTATCCTTTTTTGTATCCTTAAGCCATCATCACATTGATCTCATATTTTGAAACAAAAAGGAGAGGATGAAGATTCAACCTACACACTGTGGAATACTTTTAAATATAGGTACTTGAGCTATGTACATATAGATAGTTTTATATAAATTAAAATATGTATGTTTTGATGATTTCATTGATATTTCTTGTACCATTTTGATATCAGGTGGCATGAAGACGTACTACATTTCAGGCACAAGTTTCAGATGTTCTTGAGATGGCATAGCCAAATTTTGTAAACATTGTTTTGAGTTGACATATATGTACATACATACTTGCACAATTAAACATTTTTTACAAATTTGTATACATGTACATACACAATTATACTTTATACTTTTATGTATCAAAATCAATATTCTATATATTTTGTTTGTTAAATGTGCATGTTTTCCTACTTTAAAACTTTAAATTTGATTATATACTCACTAAATATCATGTATATTATTGTTAAACCAATTATATCAATTGTGATTAAATATGAGACATGTACTTTGAAGTATTTCATCCCCTTAATACATCCTATTAGGACACATCCTAAATATTATACTTAATTATATCATTTGTTATGATGAGTCACCCTACTTTGAAACTTTAAATTTGATTGTATAATCACTAAACAACATGTATATTACCTTTAAATTTGGTTGCCTTGGGCAACTTCACCAAATTTTGACAACTTCTTTGATCCCCTTAAGACATCATATTAGGACCTCTTAATACATCCTATTAGGACCCCTTAAGACATCCTATTATGACATGAATTAAATAAACATTGACACTGTTTAAATTGTATAGAATATGATTGTTATGATGAGTCATCCTAAATTCTAAGTTACTTAATTATATCAATTGTGATTTAAATATGAGACATGTACTTTGAAGTATTTCATCTCCTTAAGACATCCTATTAGGATATATCCTAAATATTATACTTAATTATGCCATTTTTTATGATGAGTCACCCTAAAGTCTAATACTTGTTTATATCACTTAATATTTATACTTAATTATACTCTTTTTTGATCCCCTTAAGATGTCATATTAGGACCCCTTAAGACATCCTATTAGACAAGACATGACATGAAATAAACATTGACACTATATAATTGTATAGAATGTGATTGTTATGATGAGTCATCCTAAATTCTAAGTTAATTATATCAATTGTGATTTAAATATGAGACATGTACTTTGAAGTGTAACTATGACTGATTCAAAGCACACTAACAAAGTCCTACAAGGTCAAATTTAAAGCATGTATACTTGAATTAGGTTTATATATATATATATATATATATATATATATATATATATATATATATATATATTCAAGTTTGCACATTTTGTGTAGAAACATTTTTAAACAACCTAAAATTTAGATGCCTCATGAGTAGTTACCACATCTAATGATTTCCCAATCCCCATTCTCATTGTCGCGTCAACCTAGACATACATTTGATATATATATTGAATTCAAAATTCATAATTGTAAAGCTATAGTAATGTAAGTTAAATAATTTACAATATAAATATACCTACCCATGATTTGAGACGCTTGATAGTGGATGAGCACTCGACAACCCCTTGGGTGGAATCGATGTGGAAGTCGATTGAGTCCCCTGAACCAACATAAATATTTAAGACATATGTTCATGATTGAATTACAAATTAAAAATTCAAGTTAAAAAATATTTCATATATAATTTAAAAAATTGAAATCAAATACCCCATAAGGGTTGCCGACTTCGATTGGTGTCGACATATGTACTCGAGGTGCAAATGATTGCCCTATCATTAGTGTCATCTACACCAAACAGTTTGATTGTTAAAATGTATTGCACTTTTTTTTGATATATATGTTCACTAAAATTCTTATAAATTCAACATGTAGATGCATATTTATACTTGTTTCACACTATCCTCAAGGTGATGCCTTGCAGTAAGAAATTCTATTAATGAACTGATGCGACCAAATGATCCACCAGAATCTCCATGTCCACCCAAACTGGGTATGTCCTGATTAGGTCCATAGCATAGTTGATGGAAACTAGTACATACATGTGGTGTCGACACTCATGGAGTGGTACTAGGACCAACTCCATAGAATGCTCCTCCATCACAATCTCTAGGCTCCCCATCCACTATCGTAGAAGCGTGTTGATCAAGGTCTCTTGTGAGCATACTTAGGGATCCTAATGTGGATATCACCACACGTTGATGCACAGGTGCAGGAATGGTAGGACCAAGAGGAGCAACAAGGGGTTGTGCATGCATGGGGTGTTGGGGATCAAACCTTGCCCCTAACCTTTGTTGTGGCATGCCGCCACCAACACCCTAAAATGATTTAAAATCAGAATAATGGGATTTTCCCCCAAAACAAACTCTACCTATAGTTTCCTCAAAAAATATAATGGGACCTCCAGATGAGCGTGTGGTGGATTGTTAAATACCATCCACCATCAATCCTAAAAATGTGCAGTCATTTGTGGATGTATACACCACATCATGGATATTCTAGATTTAGTTGCAGGAATGGGCTGTGACTATTAGGGTTGATAAAATAATGTGCTAGATGGGATTTTATTATTTTTAGGTTTAAAATTTGTTTATATGAGAGACCATCTACATAAAATCGTCCCATCTCCTCCCTATGTTGTTGATTCCTATCTATGTCAGAATCAATAGACCTAATGGCATCGACAACGTTTTGCATCACAGATGCAAAACATCTCAATGTGGTGGAATCAATGCTTCATTTTTCATAGCATTGATTTGGTTTTGAATGGATGCCACATTTTCATTGATACGTGCTCACAAGTGAGCCTCATCTGATCCAGCAAGTGGTAGAGGTGGGATATGAGGTGGAGGGGGTGGAGGGGGAGGGGGAGGGGGAGGGTATGGAGGTGGAGGTTGTTGAGGTGATTGATTAATGATATCATCAATGTCAAATTGATCCATGACATCTATATAAGTGCTCACCTACATTAAATTATACAAAATAAAATTACAAGAAATAGTTAAATTTTAAACATACATGCAAATTTGTTTAAATAGGATGTGTATACATATACATACACATACATATAGATTGACTCAACTTGAGCATGTGCATACAAATTTCAAAATTTAATATGTACATAAATTTAAAATAAAAAATATGATGCATAATGCATGCATACATCATTCAACTAAACTATGTGTACATACAAATTTCAAAATTTAAGATCTAGAACTACATAATTTTAATACATGTACATACTAAAAAATAAACTTAAAAAATTCACAAAAAGCTCATTTATGTCTAACGCATATAAATTACATTTTTCCAATAGGGGAAATTATGATAGTAGTCATAAATATACCATTATAAATTCATCATTATAAGTTATAATATTCATAAATTCAACACTAAAAAATATCCATCCAACCAAATTCATTAATTCATCACTAAAAATATCCATCCAACCAAATTCATAAATTCATCACTAAAAATATCCATCCAACCAAATTCTCAAATTCATCACAAAAAATATCCATTCGACCAAATTCATAAATTCATAACTATTAGATCATTGTCTTAATTTATAAAGTGTTGTAGCTCTCTACTGCATCTCTTCATTTCTTTGTGTTTTCCTTTCCAAAATTAGACTTTCTCCTCCCCTCTAGCCATTGTCAATGCTCATCTAAGACATCATCCATGGACCTAATAGCATCAACAACATTTTGCCTCAAAGGTGGTGTGATACATTCTTCATTCTAAATAGCGTTGATTTGATCCAGAATGGATCTAACATTGGCATCTATCTGTGCTTGCAAGCGAGCATCATCAGATTCAGCTGGTGGAGGTGGGGAGTTATGAGGTGGAGTGGGTGGAGGTGGAGGTGAAGGTGGTGGAGATGGAGGGCATGGAGGTGGATTACAGATATCATCATTATTGAATTGATCCATGATCTCTAAGATATAAGTGAACCTGCATTAGATTTGTAATTTCAAAATGTAAGATACATGTTTAGGAAATACCCTTAAACCATTCAATATAAATGGCATAATTGAATACAAATGATAAAATTTGTAAGCCTCATTTATGTCTAAGGCATGTTACTTGAATGAAAAAATAATTAACTATTAATGTGATGTGAAATCTCATTAAAATTTACATTAAAGTAGGAGAAATTATGTTGGCTTTTAAAGGGGTCCTCGTAGGATGGCTTAAGGGGAACTATGAATTAAGGTCCTAGGAAAAAATGACATGGTAAGAGGAAATAAAATTTGGTGGAGTTTCCCAAGGCAACCAAATTTCATTTTAAGGTCCTAGGAAAAAATGAATGCTTTAGGGTTTAGGGTTTAGAGTTTAGGGTAATAGGATGGCTTAAGGGGATCTATGAATTAAGGTCCTAAGAAAAAATGATGGATTTACTTGGTTTAGGGTAATACAATGAATTAAGGGGATTTATGTAGTAAGGTCATAGGAAAAAATGACATGGCTTAAGGGAATAAAATTTGGTGAAGTTTCCCAAGGAAACCAAATTTCATTAAGGTCCTAGGACAAAATGATGGCTTTGGGGTTTAGGGCTTAGAGTTTAGGGTTTAGGGTTTATAGGATGGCTTAAGGGGATCTATGTAGTAAGGTCATAGTACATAATGACATGGCTTAAGGGAATAAAATTTGGTGAATTTTCCCAAGGCAGCCAAATTTCATTAAGGTCCTAGGACAAAATGATGGCTTTAGGGTTTAGGGTTTAGGGTAATAAGATGGCTTAAGGGGATCTATGTAGTAAGGTCCTAGGAAAAAAATGACATGGCTTAAGGGAATGAAATTTTGTGGAGTTTCCCAAGGCAACCAAATTTCATTTTAAGGTCATAGGACAAAATGAATGCTTTAGGGTTTAGGGTTTAGGGTTTAGGTATTAGGGTGAAGTTTGGGTGGCCCTTGGAATAATGGACTTGATAGAACCTAAAAATGTTGAAGTTTGGGTGGCCCTTGGAATAATTTACTTGCAAGTTAGTGAACAACATTTTCTTGTGGAACAGTTGATTGAGATAGCTCTTGTTTTGACTGACCAACCTCTCATGAAATCTCATTCATATTCTAATCTTGCATGATCTTATTATTGTTAAATTTGGTTGCCTTGGGAAACTTCACTAAATTTTGAGAACTTCTTTGATCCCCTTAAGAAATGTCATATTAGGACCCCTTAAGACATCGATTTAGGGTTTAGGATAATAGGATGGCAAGTAAGGGGTTAAGATTTTTGATTCATCACATATGTGCAAGAACATTAGTTTATGAATATTTTTGATTTTATGAATAGACTGACTATTTCCTTAGATTACTTCTATGATGGAGGAATTAAGAACACAACTATAGATTAGCCCTTTTGACAATTTAGGATTAGGGAATACTTTAAGAAACCCCCCCCTCGGCAAAGGTGTAAAATCCTAGTGAATCTTGTATACTTCATGATAAAAATATTAATTTTAGTGGCAATTTTTTTTGTTTTTTGTGAAAAAAAAGTCCATTGGCGAATCTTTTCTAATCGCTAGAGGTCTGTGGAAAATCCTAGCGAAATGCAAATTTTTTAAAACCACTAAAATTTTTCCATTGGCAATTAAAATCTATTTTCAAAGCAATAAAATATTTCAATTGGTGAATTAAACATGTTTTCAAACTAGAAAAAATAATTTTGTTGGTGATTAAAACTTTTTTCCAAACTAAAAAATAAAATTCATTGGTGAATTAAACCTATTTTCAAATGATTAAGAAAAAAACATTGGCGAATTAAACATAATATCAAACTAATAAAAAAATGCATGAAAATAAAGATTATTTGTCTCATTGTTTTCATCAACCATTCAAAAATCACCTACAACTATAACAGTTTTTTCAAAAAAGCATTTGAACATGCTTCTTAACAGAAAAAGTAACCCTGCCCAACTAAAATCAGTTCAAAACTACCTGTATCTACCTTACATATTTCAACAAGCCAAAAATTTACTACTAGTCTTGCATTAATTCTGCAAAAACACTACAAGAACTACAAATTCAACTAGTGCTACCCATTTCATAACCAACTTTCCTTGTTGCTTTGCCTTTCATCTTTTGCTTCCTTGCATTCTATCCTTTTGCTTTCATACACTTTTCCTCCGCTTTCGCTTGTGTTTCCATGCGCTCTGCCTCCGCTTTCTCCTGTGTTGTAATTGCTTCCACCTTCATTAGCTCTATAAAGAGCTTCAATGCTTCCCAGCCTAACCTTGCTTCTTCCCTGCATTGATTTTTAATATCATCCTCCAGCCAACGCACGAAAGGGATGCATCCTTTTGCCCCTTCCAGTTCCACATTTTCAAAGCCTTCCCAGATGTCAAAACCTTCACCTGGAACTGCCCATTCAAGTATTGATTCTAGTCCTTCCAAGAAATCTCTATGCACAATCATCTCCATCACTTCTCTCACTGTGCTTGTTGATTCCCCCAAGTCCAAACCCCATGCTATAATCAAGGAGTATACATCCATGTTAGTCTTGTATCTATGCCTCAGATTTCCAAAGAATTTCCCCAAAATCATCCACACACTAACCTCCCATCAGTGAATAAAAACATACCCATTAATCTTTTGTCAGAAGCTTCACCATAAAACGGGTTTAATTGCCTCCTCAAACGTAGAGTGAAGTTGGCCTCCATTTGAAAATTGTTGCAGCTACACCGCCACCACCACCACTCTTTCAGACTTGTTGTGTGCCTTTTTCTCCGTGCCAAACTCTATTATTAACTTCACTAATTGAGGGCCAAGAGGTAATAATTTTCCAAACTCCGCACATACCGATCTTAATTACCCATTGATCCTCTAGTCATGTCCACTTGCTAAAATATTCTTGCGATCTTCACTTCATAAATGTACCGTCCTTGCCACCTTTCCTATATTAATTCACCAAAGTTAGGGTGCTCGTGCTTTTCCCAACCTTAGTTGCCACCTTTCCTATCTTAATTCACCAAAGTCTAGGTTTTGGTGCTTTTCCTAACCTTAGTTGCAAGTCCTTCTTGGTCATCTTTATAGTCGAGGGGTCGAAGGTTTCAAAAACTTTGAAACTTCAGACTTTGGTTCTAAGGTTTCAAATTTCAGCGACCATGCGACATTATGGACCACTGTTTGATGAATTTTCGATGGATGGTTGTAGTTGCATTTTGGAAGTATATTTCTCAAGCACTAGATTTGCGAATTGAAACCTCTAGAATTATACATATAGTTTTGATCATAAGTGAGCGAAATTTATTGTGACTTATTAGGACATTGATAATGATTAAGGTAAAATGAGACATTTAATTCTCTCTTTTCAATGCATCAAAGTACTCTACCTTTCATTTATTCTATTGAAATTCTCAATTTGGTTGTGGTATTGGGCGGCGGCGTGGATTAATTCCATATGAATAGCCAGAGTGATTGATTGGATAGCTTTATATTGAAAACTGCACAATGTACTGTAGAATCATAGATGATGATGTCAATAATCTAGTGATTTTGACAATTGATAGCTTGTGTGGCACTGCCGATTTTGACAATTGACGGCTTGTTAGCTTGAGGTACAGTTTGCAACTATGCATGTAGCTAGCTTGAGTTAACGATTAAGTTGGATTTTTGGTTTGCACGAATCATAACTATTACTAGTCAGTAGTAACTATACACAACCTCACACGTGACACGTGTGAGGTGTACAAGGGACTAGGCTAGTAGTGGCACTTTTGGCAGCACTTTTGGCCCATAAATAAGGATAGTGAGCACAACTAAAATCATTTGTTTAATTGTCATAAGGGTTTTCATTTTCTAGGGTTAATAACTTAATAAGGATTCAGGAAGAAGATGATGCAGTATTATTAGGGATGCTCTAAATTTTCCTACCTCCAATTATGTAGTTACAGAGTAAAAGATCAATTTCCTTCAAGTTCAGAATGGGTGGAATTGGAAAGAAGTTGATTTGGTTTACCTGACTTCTCAGACAAGTTTTGAACTAGGATGAGGAACTCTGATGGAGATAAGTGCTATCCTAGTGCATGAAAGTTGCAAGTAGAAGATGGGAGCAGTTTTACTACCCCTCATCGTTTGCATGGTTTCCCAAGAAATTTTGATGCATTTAATTTCAATGCTCATCTTCTGCATGGGAGCAGTTTTACTACCCCTCATCGTCTACATGGTTGGCCAGGAGAGTCCCTTGCATTTATTTTGAGACACCATGGCCTACCAGGCAAGCCCCATGCATTTATTTTAAGTGCTCATCTTCTGCATGGGAGCAATTTTACAACCCCTCATCTTCTGCATCAATTGGTTTTGACAGGGGATAAGTACATTTTGTATCTTCATAGCTCCCATTTCCCCAATTTGCTTCGGCCCCCTTTCCCCATGCATTTATTTTTAGAGACCATGGCTGACCCGAAAATTCCCATGAGTTTATTTTGAGAGCTCATGGTTGACCCGACAAGTTCCATTTATTTTCATAGATACATGTATCACATTTACATTTTTAAATTTTCACCAACGGTCCAACAGAAGCTTGGTGCTTGTGCTTACATTTGTATTTGTACTATGTAATAATGTGACATTGTAATTTAGTTGTAATAAAATAAATCGTTGTGCTATTAATGTGACATTGTAATTCATTTTACTAAGTCCTTTTCAAGTTAAATGCTATTAATGGTTGTGCAATGTGCTATTAATGTGACATTGTAATTCATTTTATTAAGGCCTTTGCAACGTTAAGTTTTCGGTCCCTTGGCCTTGATGTCAATCCTAGCACATTAAAGTGTAAAGCAAATTTAAAACACATGTTTTATGTTTATTATTTATATCATAAATTACTCAACCATTCTATGAACATTTGATGTATGGTTGTAGTTACATTCTGGAATGAAATGCACAGAGCGCTACGCTTGCGATCTTAAACCTCTGGAATCACCCTATAACCATTAGATTAACAAAGATCAACGATTTAGAATTTGTTGTCAATGTAGGAGTAAATCATTAATGGCTTGTTTTAAATGTTGTCAATCATGTGCATTGTACTACCTAATTGTGTATTGTGTAGTCCGTAAGTAAGGAGTAGATGTTTTGGTGTCATTTAGTTTGCTCATTGCAGTGCACCACCCTGTTCTGGGTTCCACAGTTCCACTTCCAACAAAGCCATTCTAGTAACCTAGTTTCAACTTCAAGAATCAAAATTCAAAATACGGGTAAGTTAAAGAATTCTTGTGGCCATGTTTCATCACTTGACATTTCTTAAAATCTTATTTTGTCAAACTTTGAAGTTTAGGTTTAGGGTTAAGAGGCTTAAGAATTAAGAAAAATTAAGGACTAATAGGGAATTCACAAATTTGATATTGTTGATTGTAACAGCATGTCTACCACCAATACCACTAGAGCAATGTTGGATAAAAAAACACATTATGCAAAATTGCTTAAAACCACAGGTTTCACTGATGAATACCATGATGTTTATGATCCTAAAACCTATGGTAGGCATACCTCAAAACTTAGATTTTCATCTGAGAATAAGGCTACAAAGAAAATGCAATTGCAAGTTAATAGTATCAGTGCACCGTGGGTAACTGGATTAGGGCGCATGATGTTACATTAGGTTTTCCCTTGCCTAGAATTTATCATGGGTTGTGCCCTAAATTATGATGATAACAAAAGAGAAATTGTTAATAAAGATAGCAAAGAATAATTGTTATCCATTAATGTAGAAGAACTTGTAAAAGTGTTGGGCTTGGGGTTTACAATTGAAGAATTTGGAAATGTCCACATTGAGCTAGAAAAGCTTGCTAGTGATTATGAAGTAGTGAATGAAATGGAGAAAAATTCTTTCTTAAATAGAATAGTTCAGGATAGAAACAAATTGAAAGGTGATCATAAGCCTTCTTATGATTTGGATATTTTTAAACCATGGGTTCAGGATACTATTTCCATGCTAGCATTTTTCCTCGGACTGGATAGCGATTTGGAAGTGGGTGCATGCCTCCTTGAAATGGTGTATAATACCCATTATGGTGTTCCACATGCCAAATATAATTTTATTGAGCACATTGTAGAATCCATGCATAAACATTTTTTAATGATTAAAGGAGGTTCCACCAAGACATTTAGGTTCACAACCTACTTGTGCTAGATCTTTTTCTATTCAAATTCAGAGGAATGTTTCAGACCAACAAGCTTCAGATTTAGCCCTATGGTAAGAGTAATCCTGAGCAAAAGAAAATGGCTCCAGTATATGAATGGACCATTGTTATAAGGTTTCATGATTCTCAAAGGAACTACAGTCATTTTGTAGACTACTTTTTGGCTCCATTGCATCAAGCAATTACAAATATTCCAATGCCTAGATTGCCTATGCCATGTAGAAATTGCATTCAACTAGGAAAAGAAATACAATTGGTTGATTGGTACTTAATGGAAGAATATATTGTGCTAAGATTTTATGGTTCAGAAGTACATCCATACAAACTTCCAATACATGTGACAAGAAGGTTTTTTGCTTTGGAATATGTAAGACAGATGCAAAGTACTGATGAAAGACACTTTAGCGGTCAGGGGAAGATCTTATTTCCTTCTTTACCTTTTTCATGTGGACGGATGACATTTGAGAGAAAAGCATTTAGTGTGGCACATGATCTTTTGAATTTTTTTTATTTTGATGATATCTGTCACTGGCAGTGTGATCCATGTGACACCATTAAATCAATGATTGTGCTCAATAAGAATGTTGGAAGTAGAATTCAACATCAAAGTAAACCCTTGCTTGAAAACTTGAGAAACAAGGATTCTTGGGATGAGGTCAAAGTAGCAATGGAGAAAAGTGTTGTTGAGAATGGTATTTATTTTGAACAATTGTTAGGAGAAATTATGGAATTGCATCGAAAGACAATTAGGAGGTACAACATTTTTTATGAAAAAATTCATAAACCATCTAGTAGAGTAAAAATGCTAGATTCTCTAGAGAAGGAAGTTACAGAAAAAAATTGGTCACGATAAAAAATTACTGCCTTTTGGTCTATGAGGAAGGAGCTAGGTGATCCAAGAGCTCTTGCAGAGTATGGAGATAATGAAGAAGATCTTGAGTTTAGCAAATTATGGAATATAGAGCATCTGAATGAACAAGAAGATGAAGAAAGTGATGATGATAGGGAAGAAAAAATCCACGTCAATTTCAAACTTGGTTTAAGTGAGGCCACAAAAGAAGGATTTACTACAGGAGCAGCCATAACTGAAAAAATGGGTTATGAAGGTGGTGGTTTGGGGTCCCAAGGACAAGGAATTCCTACAGTAATAGATGTACAACATAGAAAACCAGTTGATAAATTTGGCCTTGGAGCTAATAAAGTAGACCAAGGGCAAACAAGTAGAGCCAAAAAAAATCAATTTGTTAGAGCTTCAAATCCTCACCTTCATGGTCAAACACAATCACAACTAGGACATGCCCATGGTGGAGGGCTTAGTGCAACTGGCATTGCCTCTGGTGGTGATGGTATGGGTAGTCTTACTAGTAGTGGTCAACATGTGCTACAACAACAAATTACACACAAGAGGAAAACAACACAATATACCACAGAAACACCGGGTGATCAAGGCATACATAAGAGGCAAAAGATTTTGACAGGTCCAACTCCAAGTCACACTACCAGTGGATCCACCATAAAGGATTTATTTCTAGGCACTCCCCCAATGCCAATTAGTCTAGCTGTGACATCATTAGCAACTACAAGTACTCCTATTCCTTCACCATTCAAGCATTCCATTGTTCCCGCATCCTTGGGTTTTGATTAGATTGAAGAGTTTAAAAAGAAATCAGAATTGAATAAAAAAGAAAAGAAGCAACTGATGGAGAGTGTGTCTTCTCTAACTTCAGAGCCTAAAACAACCATGGTATTACCCACATTTGACACAAGTAAAGAAATCATGGAGTACACAATTCTTGTTCCCACAGTTCAAAACAAACTAGCAAATCAGATGGCTCCATCTGAATTCGAGGTGAACAATTTTCAATTAGATTTTTTTGGACTCAGAAATACTGAAAAAATTAATGTATCAAAGAAGAACAATGAATTGGTGTACACATCATTGCTAAAGCAAGATAGAGAGAAAGAAGGTTGTAGACTCAAATTGAAAAGTTACAGGAAAACCTAGCAAATGAGAAAGCAAAGAGGAATGCAACAAATAACAAGAGCAATGAATTAGAAAATCTACCTCGACATTAACAAGCAAAGAGGATAAGCAGAATGAGACTGCAGTGAATGAACTAAAGCAAAGGCTAGATGAGAGCAACAAGAAATATGATGAGGAAAAATTCACTTTATAAAAATTAAGACTAATCATTGCAAATGGAAATGCACAGTGGGAACAAAAATTGGAGAAGGAGAGAAAAAGAAATGAAAGATTGGAGGAAGAGCTGATGGAAGCAAAAAATGAAATTAAGTCTTGTCAAAATAAGTTATCTTCATTCTGTAGAGAAACAATGAGGCATATGAAACAAAAGATCTGGGATGAAATAATGCAGGGGATTGATCATTTGTGTGACATGTTTCAATTGATTGATGCTATCAAACAACATCATAATAAGCTCAACAAATATTAATGGAGAAAAAAAATGTGCTAGCATTAGAGAAATCGACAAATAGTCTACAAAGCCAGTGACAATGTTTTGAAATAAAAAGGGATTATTAATCAGCTTGCTACATCAATGACGTTGTCATCTGTCATTGAAAAGTGTTTGAGAATGCGTGAAACAAAGAAATATTTTCATTTGGCTGCAGACAAGATGAAGAAGGTGGATGAAAAGTTAAGGAACTTCACAGAGCTTGGTTTACTCGAGGCTTTTGACACAAATGAGCGATTTGTTGGAAAGAATGATTTCAGAAAGAAGATGGAGGATGCAAGGAAGATTGATTTGGACTAGTTTCCTCATAACCCAGATGTGGTGACCAATTTGGATTCCATCAAACCATTGCTAACCCTGAATGCAAAATTGACTGAAGAATCCAAGACGGGTTCCAATTTGAATCATGAATTGTTAACAAATCTTCAAGTCAAACAACATCAATTAGAACAAATGACAATTCCAACACCTGAAGAGTGGAAGTTGTTAGAAAAGGTGATGCAGTGATTTAATTTTTGATAATATCAGTTTCCAAGTTCTAACTCAGCTCTATGCAGAGTTGTCTTTGAGCAAGATTTTGCATTTCCAATGCCTCTATGTATTCCTTCATGTGATACAATGATAATCAATTTAAAAGCTCAAATTCATACTTCAGTAATGTGTTGATGTTCAATTATCTATATTATTTATTATATCATTTGAATAAAAATTCTAGTAGTGGTTTCAACTTCTAGATACACTTTAAACGATTGTTGATGTTCATTGTTGTATATGCTACTAATACTATTGTTAATATGTTATTAATCTAATAAGCATTGAGTTGAGTGATGAATCGTTGAGCACATGCTCAAGTTTTACTTTTAACACAATTAAAATATGAACTATAAGGTGATTTTAATTCCAGGCATCCATAATCTTAGTGAAATTGCATTACAATTCACACATCAATACTCAATCTCCATGACTACTTAGCATATCCACTAAAAATTTATATGAATTCATGAGGTGGATTATCTATTATTGGAATTGAAATAATGGATTTTTGGTTAGTTTCATTGTTGTGGTTACTATCACTCAAAGTCGCAGTTTTGGTGTTTTTCCTAACCTTAGTCGCTAGTCCTCACAGTTTTATAACCTTGTCGCGGAGCTCTAAATTTTCATAACTCCTCGATTCCCCGACATGGTTGATGGTTCACTTTGTTGAGTTGCAAGTCTTCCTTGGTCATCTTTCTAGTCAATGGGTCGGAGGTTTTGAAAACTTCAAAACTTCAGACTTTGGTTCTAAGGTTCCAAGTTTCAGTGACCACACAACATTATGGACTTATCTTGCCTTAACCTTTCAAAGGTGCCGTCATCCGACACCTCATTGAATACTATGTATGGACTAATGTAAAATATAAAATACAATATAAAATATAAAATATCACAATGTCATGGAATACAACATAAAATATCATCAACTACATTTTTACTTTGGAATATGATTCATGAAGTGCAATATAAAATAAAATATGATGAAGTGAAATGATTCACAATTTCATTGAATACAATATAAAATATCATCAACTATAGTATGGAACAATGGAATCTGATCCTGGGATCCATGAAGTGCAATATAAATACCTAAAATTTGCTAATTCTCTTGAATCTCTTCCATTTCCCAAATGGACTCAAGGTCCTCAAACTAACGTTCATCATCAGATAAAGTAAAAGAGTCATCTTGAATTGATTCCAAGTCTTCTCTTCATTTTCTTTGGCCTATGTCTCAAATTCAACATTCATTGTGTCATTTTTGTCAATGTCATGTGTCTGAGTCCCATTGCCATTGCCAGTGCCACCAGTACCAGCCTTTGGAATTGGTGTGTTGCACAACCCAGTCCCTATTCTTTCACATGTGGACCTCCAGATTATGAGTGCCCTTTCAAAAGGAAATTTTTTGACATTATACACGGTTCCTTTCATCCTCGAGCAATTTTCCAAATTCTTGTCTAGTTTGTTTCTTAACTTTGATTTCAAAAACCCCAATGTACTGAAAACTCTCTCACCCTTCATCAACCCCAATATCATTGTTTGACATAAATCAACAAGTTTGAAATATTCTGATATCGAACCACACAATATTTCACTCTAACCTAAGGTTGTCCAAACCTTTTCTATTGATCCTGGTTCAAAGGCCTTGTCCTTGCCCATGGATTTATACTAGTCCTTCATAGCTATTGCAAAACTCCTACATTGTTTTCTAAGCTTAGCTTCATCTAAAATTCCTTCTATTTTCTGCTCATTGTATGTTACAATTTTCAAAAATTGTTCAATCAATATTTTTACCTAAGAATGAAAATATTTTGGGTTATCTCGGTTTTCAAAAAAATGAGGATACACAATACTCATGGCTTCAAGTATTTCATGTCGAGGGAATCTTTCACGAATCTCTGAGGAAAGAGATTTTGCAATTTCCTTCAAATTATCACCAATAGATTTAACAATGCCTTTAAAATCTTCCTTGTTAACAACTACTTCTCTGCTAGAGTGCCTAGATGTCTTACATTGGTACATTTGTATCTCATATCCACGTACATAGATACATAAGTGCTTGCTTGCATTAAACTGTAAATAATTATCAGGATCATTCAAATCAGTATTTTTTTGCCACATGAAATAATTTGTGCCATCTTGTGTTAGATCTAGATATAGATGATCGAGGGCCAAGCATGTATGTTTACGTAGATTGGCA
Organism: Sequoia sempervirens; assembly: GCA_007258455.2. Taxonomy (NCBI): domain Eukaryota; kingdom Viridiplantae; phylum Streptophyta; class Pinopsida; order Cupressales; family Cupressaceae; genus Sequoia; species Sequoia sempervirens. The sequence goes on along the minus strand of VDFB02270651.1, from coordinate 167,391,120 downwards.
TATTCATTAATAGACATAGTTCTTTCTTGGGCTTTCTTCACAAGCTCATTCATCACATCCAACATGGGGAGAACACTAGTTAAAGTCAAGAGTGTCTCTATATCGCTTAATCTATATAAGAGGTCAGGAGCTTTGTCTACTGTGCTGTGATTTTTCGTACATCACTCCAATCAAGGATTGATATTCTGAAAGAACTCGTTGCGTTGGTCCATGCAGGGAGATCCATCTAGTATCGACATCCTTGAGAAGCTTATTTCTTGGTGTTACTCCCTCAACAAAATTTTAAAATTCTGTGAAATGTTTAGGACTTCGGTAGAAATATGCGTGGATCTCGCAAACTAGATTTTCGACTTTTGATACTATACGAAACTTGCTTACAATTTTGAATGCTAAATTCATTATGTGGGCCATGCAGTGAATGCCAAGCGTGTATGGTGCACAATTAGTTTGTAACTTTGTGCAAACACCAGTCCTTTAACCTTGCATCACTGTAGCTCCATCAGCTCCTACACACACCAAATTTTTTGCAATTGTCAACTCATCCATATCTATAATTTCATTCAAAGATTTCTTGACTAGTTCAAATATATTTTGCGATGTTGAACTGTCCTTCATTTTATGAACACAGAGAAGATGAGATTGGCGAACATGTTGTTGTACAGTATACAAATGCATACAAACCCAAGAAGTATTGTCTACCGCAGTAACTTCATCTAAAGATAATGCAATGAAATTTGACTCTTTTACTTTATCCTTTAAATCTTCCTTTTCCACTACAACAAGATAGTTTGCCCATTTCCATCCAGCGTTTACTGACCAATGTGAGTAGGGATAGTGAGGAACATTCAAATAAGATAATAAACCATAATATTCTGGGTAGTCTGTCATAGGCACCCTCTAGACAAAATATGAAAAACAAATCATCTAAATAGTTTTTGACAGATTTGTTGTTTCCATTGCTTTTCCAAATTGAGCCTCAAGTGTACCTTTACATGCAACAATGTTTGACATTATTTTTTCATGCTCTTCATAATCCGCGACATACCTAACATGAATACATTCTTCCTTTGATTTCCATCGTACGATTGATTCTTCCTTTCCATCTATGATTTTTTTTTCATAAAATTTACCGATATGCTTTTCTATAGTGTCAATCTTTAGCTGCAATGTCTTAGCTCTTCCACATTTCCAACTAAAAATCTTACATTTGGCCAATGTTTCCTTTTCAATATTGTTTGCATTGCCAATCCCCATTGGTACCATGAATGGGTACTTTGACAACCAACTAGGTTGAAAACTCCTTGTCATTTCCCACTCGCGCCCCCTTTTTGGTTTATTTTTCCTTTTCTTGCTACCAACATCATCATCATCATCCAAGTCAATTACCTCATTCTAGCTAATCGGGCCCAGGGTATCCCTTGGAATATCTTTTGCGGTATTGCCATCCTTATTTGATACATTTTGATTAAATCAATGACGATCTCAACTTGACCTTCTGGTGGCAGTGAGGTATTGTGAATGTTACCAATATTTGGTGGAAGAGTTGATGATGTAGCTCCATCTTGACCTGATGGATCAGAAGCTTTGGAAATTCCAAAGTAAGACTATATGGTACATCTAATTTTTTGGCATTTTGATGGCCTCCCAGTCTCTTCACCACCCTGAGGAGCCTGAGGAGTGGTAGGAATCTCTTCACCACCCTGAGGAGCCGTAGGAGTAGTAGGAGTCTCTTCACCACCCTGAGGAGCGGCAGGAGTCTAAGGAGAGACAAGAGTCTGAGGAGCGGTAGGAGCCTTACCACCCTGAGGAGTGGAAGGAGTCTGAGGAGTGGCAGGAGTCTCTTCACCACCCTGAGGAGCAGCAGGAGCCTTACCCTTACTACTCGAGTCGCTCGACATATTGATCTCTGATTCAATCAACATATTCATCTCTCACTTCAAATAAAAACTAGAAAAATATGTCTTCTTGTTTAAGGACATAGAATAATAATATAGATCCCATTCCCTACTCAATATCATCTTTAAGAGTGAAGAAAGAATGGAAAAGAGATAAAGAAAACTTATTATTATAACTAATAACACTATGAAGAAATGATCACTCACCTTTAAGTCTACGTTTTCAGCTTTCGCTGACTTTCGAATTGGGAAGTAGAACCTCACTCCTCATAACCAAACAAAATGTGTAAGAATAAATGACACTTTCAATTGTATTTATTTATGTTCAAGGAATGGATTAATAATGTTCCTTTTAGTTATTTATCAAAGATTGTGTGAATGGAAATGCAATAGGAATTTATAAGTATTGTGATAAGTGTTGTTCTTTAAAAATGATGCAGAATCACATATCAAATTCAATACCATGGAATAAAATATAAAAAATTTGGCTTTTCCTAAACTTAGTCGCTAGTCCTCATAGTTTTATAAACTTGTCACAGAGTTCTAAATTTTCATAACTTCGTGATTCCCCGACTTGGTTGATGGTTCACTTTGTTGAGTTGTGAGTCTTTATTGGTCATCTTTCTACTCGGTGGGTCAGAGGTGTCGAAAACCTTGAAACTTCAGAGTTTGGTTCTAAGGTTAACTTTGTTGAAGCAAGAATGGAAACGAGATAAATAAAACTTATTATTATAACTAATAACATTATGAAGAAATGATCACTCACCTTTTAAGTCTACGTTTTCGGCTTTCACTAACTTCCGAATTGAGAAGTAGAACCTTAGAACCGAACAAAATGTGTAAGAATAAATGACACTTTCGATTGTATTTATATAAATCCATGATTCCATATTTGGCGAATTCCATGGGATTTTTAAATGGTATATTAACAATTTGGTGAATCCCACGTGCTTATACAATGATATGTTGTAATTTTCAAGGTGAAATGTGTCTTCAAATGTAATTATTTTTTAATGTTATTGGAGAAATAGGTCCTCATGGGCAACTATTTATAAATTTTAATTGGCGAAATGGGTCTTCATAAACAACTATTTGTAAATTTTAATTAGTGAAATGGGTCCTGATACAATGTTGTTTTAATAGTATTGGTGAATAAGTAGGTGTTTTATTAAATGCTTTCAGGATTCCAAGCGAAAATATTAGTCGATCCAATTGAAACGTGTAGTTTGACAATGGTGAATTTGTTGCTTAAATATGCCTCATAAAAAAAATCATTGGCATATGGAAATGCATTGGACCTATAGTTCGTAAAATCTGGGCAATTTGGACACCTTGTTGGGTGCGAGAAATTCACCAATTTTGACTTGGCCGATTCCTAGAATTCGCCAATTGGCGAAGATTCACCACTAAAGTTTTCCCTGTTTAGGATAGTCTCTATGGTCTACCCTTGAATTTATAGAAATATGTATATTTAGAGAAAATCAAAATGTGTCTTGACAAGTTGCTGGAGCTAGATCCTAAAATTTGGTTATTGAATCCTTGATTAGTATTGGTAAATTATATTCCTTCCCTAATCATCTTTGAAGTATATGAATAAAAGGTGTGGAAATATAACCTATTACCAAAGTTGGATTAATTTTCTATCTAGATCAAGGAAATCATCCATAGTAAACTTGAGGACTGCTAAGCATTTAAGCGTATGAAAAAATGATTCATTGATCCTAAACTAGCTACATTATTCTTGGGAACAAGGTCAACAAAACCCTTAAGAGGTGAGTCAATGTAGGTTTATTTTAAGAGTATTTTCCTATATAATTCTTGACCAAGTTTTATAATGCTCTAGCTAGATGCCTTGCAAACGTTGGTTTGATCCTAGACTTCACACATATGTTTACTCATTGAAAATCCTTAAAAATAAAATATATATCACTACAATATAAGTATATAAGTGATCATAAAATTATGTTGAGGTCTCTACTCTTCTAGTGAGGAAATTTAATTATCTACTCAAATTTTAACAATCATGGTTTAAATTATAACATATAGCATAATATCATGTTGTAAGATAGTATGAATCATAATAGATGCATAAGGCCCATATTATTAACTCAATTAAGGTACCACATACAATTAACCTTTAGTTGGCCATTAGAAAACAATATAAAACACCAAAGTATGCATGTTAAATATATTTTTCATTGTAAGGTAAAAATAATAATTTAACATCTCAATGGAACATAATGAAGCATCATAAATTAGGCATACATTTAGATCTATTAATTTATCATGTGGTAATAAATACATAACCTAATTGAGCATAATCTATAATAGAAACACAATTTATATCAATTATAATGAACCACTAATCCCACAAGTAAGGTTTAACATATTGTTTTCTAATCTAATTATATCTATGTTCATAACATTTAATTCATTGTCTCTTGACATCTCTCTAACTTAATGAATACACATTTAAATGTATAATATTTATCAAATCCTATTTGATTGTCAATATCAAGGACCTTAATTTACTATGTATCAACCTAAATCTATTGAATAATTTCTTCCATAGGCATGCCTACATACTTGTCTCCATACAATGCAAATGAAATTTAAAACATTTAAGCAATGCAAATGAATTTTTTCCATTATCAAATATTCTTGAGCTTAAAATCAAGGTTTTCAAATGCAAAATTTTTTGTTTGATTTCAATTTAGGGTTTTCAAATGAATTTTTTTTTGTTTGAATTTAATTTAGGGTTTCAATCAAGGATTTTCAAATGCAATTTTTTTTTGTTTGATTGAATAATTCAAGTTTCAAAATTTTTTTTTTTTTCTTAGAATACGATTTAAGGTTGATTTTTCCATTTCTATTCAATATCTAAGGGTTTCATTTCATTTTTTCTTCTTCTTCTACAAATCACCATTTCTTCTATTATAGGTAAATAAAAATACATAAAACTCTACACAAATTGAAAAAAACATATTAAAATCTATCATTGTATTAAAAATTTCAAAAAAAGAGGAAAAAAGAAAAAAAATGGGGGTGGGCACATACTTGGAGGTCGTTGTTTTCTCTCCACAATCGGGATCCCGTGCACTATTAAAATGACTAAGTTTCATTTTTATTTTTTAAATACCACTTAAAAACAGGATCCCATTTTGTAAAGAACGAGATCCTGTTTTTAAGTGGCCGGTTCGAGACCCATTAATAAAATGGATCCCATTTTGTCTAGAATTTAGTCTTGGGATCCCGATGCTAAACAGGATCCCGTTTATTAAAAAGTGGGATCCAATTTTCTGGATGTCAATTTCAGATTTTTTCCTAAGGAAAAAGCTTCCACATTTTGTGGACTCATCTTCTTGCTCTTACCCACTTCAAAATATTTATAGCTTCCCCTAGGGCCAGTTGAAGAAGAAACTATAATAAAATTGATAAAACATCAAATTTGTCTATTAGAAAACTAGAATAAAAAAATCCACATGTATAGGAAAATGCATTTTTTAAAGCTCACCTTTCAAAGCATGTCATATCTCATAACTTATCACTAGATCAACAAGAAATTATTCTTTCTACTAACCAACTTCTTTAGGTTATGGTGAGTGTTATCTCCAATAATGACTACAATTGAATCAAACTCTTGCAACAATTGAGTTGAGTTCAATCACTACCCAAGGTCTCTAGAATCATGATTATTTCCTACTATAGCTTCCAAATTTTACAAAGGAAATTGCTAAGAAGTAGTAAAATGTTCATATTAGCACCAATTTATCCCAAATTTATAATATTAAATTATGATGTTTATTTATTGTAAAGATTGCAATTCTATGGGCATGAGATATTCCATTACAAGATTAAACTAATGTATACATTTCCTGTTCAAAATATTTTAAACTCATATTCTAATTAAGTCCATATATGGAAAATAAATAGTTAAATTATCTTTTATACATGACACATTAAAACAAAACTATATTAATTATCATAGCACCACACTGCTCAAAGATGTAAGTTTAATGTAGGAGGATATAGGGTGTAAGAGCAATTGTGCACACATGGACATGAAATCTTACACAAAGCTCTTGAATTTTAAAATTAAGTCAATGGTGAAGAAATCATCTTGATATAATTTATGGTTTGTGAGATATTAATGTTTCCATTTTCAAAACCCCTCTGTAAAATCTTCAAAGTCAAAGTTGAGGCACTTCTAGAGGCTCAAAGCTCCGTACAAGTTTAAAAATTGGCCAAAAAGGAAAATGATTAATTTATTGCAATCTTTCCAACACTTCAAATGGTTTTTCAATTGGATGGCCGATTCAAAAGTTATGGTGCTTGAAATTTGTGTTACCAATTTTCAAATTTTAAATTTCAAGTAATAAGTTTATTAGGCGAGAAAATGGATAAGGAATCTTTGAATGCCCAAAAAGGGGATCTTACACTTTCCATAACATTCCAAGGTAGTTTGGTTATAGAAGACAACTCTATTAATGTAGATGGTGGCTCTGACTTGAGATATTTTTGATAGAGTTGAATTTCTTGGTAGTGAGATAAGCTCATGTGATTGTAGCATTGTAAATATTATAATTTTTATTTCATTTTATTGAAGGAGTAGAAGTGATTTGTTTCCCTTGACATTTTTTGTGTGAATAATTTTGTTATGTCATGTGTGAGTTTTTGGGGTAGAGTAACCCTTCATCAAAGTCTCACTAACTAGGTTGTCAAAATAGGAGAAAAAAATTAATCAATTATTATTATTATTATTTAGACTGCAGGAATCGGTCGAGTATATGTCCCCCTATAAAATGCAATGCATCTGGTAAATTTTCCTACAACTGGGTGCTTTAGCCAATCGAGCTAGGCCCACCACCCCAAAAATAAATCAATTATAAAAGTTATTAATAAATTTTAATTTTTAATGTGCATAAAATCTATCCATTCATCTCACATGAATCAATCCACACAATTTAATTTCAATTATAGACCAAACAAGAGGACAAAAATTAAGACTCAATATCAAACATGCATTCAACCAAATCAATTTCAATTTTTGTGTTGATTGTATGCAAACAGTTTTATGTTGAGAATTTGGATTTCATAATTGTCTTGCATCATTATTAAATTACAAAAACCATTTCACTGAAAAATGGAAGACATATTTGATATACCATTGATTAGATACAAATTAACATATTTCATAAAATATAATAGAGAACCTATGGTGTCAAACTAAGCAATATTTCAAGAAGAATGGGGTCTATAGTGAAGTGGTGGTGGAAGATTAATGTTGTAGTAGGTAGCACTAAAGGTTCCATCGTTTCAAGACCTATCACCATCCCAAACTCTGTAATGTGGAAGGGTGTGAATTTAATGTTTCAAGTTGGTAGTAGAGTGTGAGGCGATGTAAAATAACTTTTACCATATTTGAATGAAAATTTTCCATCTATTTTGTGATCCCACAGTATGGTGTACACATACTAGGGTGATCAAGAACTTCCATTGGGATCCTTGTGATCCACCTTTAATCAACATTTCAAATGATAAGAAAATGTGTAGTCTCCTCTTCTCATCATCCTCCATGTGGCAACTGACTAGGGCACCCCTAAAAAGAATATCTTTATCTTTATCACCTCATTGCATGTGTGGTGAGAAAAAAATGGTCTTCATCTCATGCGGCACTCCATGTGGACCTCACAAGATAGGTTGCCTTACTATGGGGCCCTCTCCCCTAGATATAGTTTCAATTGAAATACAATTTAATTGTATGCAAACAATTTTTATGTTGAGCATTTGGGATTTATAGTTATCTTGCTTCATTATCAAATTACAAAAAATATTTCATTGGAAAATGGAAGACATGTATGTAAAAATGCTTTTGGTTGGATATATCAACATATTTCATCAACAAATGTTAGACATAAATCTACAAATATAGAATTGGTGGTATCTGTATAGTTTCAAATGACATATAAAATACAAAAAACATGCCTCCCTAGATTGCAATAACAAACTTGCTTGTGTACAACGATTGTAGTTAAAAAATAAAAAACCCCTTTCAGTCAAATCATGGGGGAAAACATAATGTACTTGATGTGATAGAGCTTCTTGTTGTCTAGCTTCTTGAAAAAGCTATGCCACACATGTTCTCATCCCTTGTTGGTGGAATTAGAGTGTTAGTTACATGAGATGGGGTCAAACCTATGCAATTCATTACACCAAAATAGTGAGAGACATGGATTTTCATCATATCCCTAAATAATATATGATGTATAAGTAAATGGTTTAGTGGATTGCTTAAATTCCTTCATCTATCTAAATACCTCCTTTCCAACTCAATTTGTTTTCCTTTCTTTGTTGGTCCCTTAAGATCCTCTCTCTTCACCACTTTCTATTCCTTTTACTTGCTTTCCAGTATTTTTAATTGTTTTCTTGCTTTTCATTTAATGTCTCTATCTACCTTTTCAAGTACTCCAATTATCTTGCAATAATTTATGTTACCTTTGTCTACTTTATTTGTTCACTCTTTCTCAATTTGATCTCTTCAATTTATTTCTTCCTTTACTCCTACTCCACCAAAAGGTTCCTGTAATCATCTACCATTAGGAATTGAGATTGTCAAATCAAACAAATTCCATTGCACTCCACATTCCTTGTTCTTTCCTTCATAATGTGAATAGGTATTTTGAAGAATTTTTTGATGTTTGAGTTGGTTGGGGAACTCGATAAGTGATTTAATTCTACATTAGTGGTATTTTAACTTCCGTTGATAATTGGTCCATTATCTTGAATTTCTCCTATCTATAACATTATCTCCATCATCCCAACCTCCATAATCAACATAATAATTTACCATTTCAAAATTATTCAGTATGTGAGAGAGATGGGAAGGAAAGTGTGTCTTTTACTTGTTGGGAATGTAAGTTAATTTCCAAATTCATAACTCCCTTCAATAACCATGATGGTTGGATTAGATGAGATGGAAGAATAATTCCATCTTCTTGTTGATCATGTTGAGTCTCTTCCATTTCAGCACAAACTTCACCCTCCAAAGAAGTACTTTTAGGTGCATCATTGCATTCTTGTACCAGGGGTTTAGGTGTTGTGTGATGTAATTTTCCTACTTGAAGCAAGCTATTTACCACTTCTAATTTTAAAATATCAACTCTTGAAATACTTACAAAAATTTTCACTATGGAAGCACCACCATATGTACTAAAAAAAAATGTCTCACTAGGATGCATGTCATCCATAAGTGCATCAAGATTAAGTGACAATATATCTATCCTCTTTAATACTGTTGTGATGTTTACAATATTCAATTCTTTTTTAAATTCCCTTCTTCCAATTACTACCAATAAGGCCCTCTCAATTTTAATATTATAAAACTTGGCTAGCCATGCTACTCTTTCATACTTGAAATATGATTTGAATACAAAGAAGACACTAACATGATCCAGTGGTTGTATTTTTTGTGAAGTGAGATCTAGTAGTGTTAGCATTTTCTCTTGGATTGTCATTGCAATAACATGGCTTCCATGGCCATAAAAAATCAACAAGTGTTAATTGGCTCGTGAAACACCACCTAGAATCGATCTTGCAAAGTGATGCACTCAATTCAAAAATATTTTTTTAGTCATCTGCGCATGGGGTTGAGCATCCATACAAGAACTTAACTCATAGACGACAATATATTTTTTTAGTTTTTTTTCACCCTTGAATAGATAGAAACTAGTATGCTTTGACTAGAGACATTCACACAACACAAATGGTAATCCATGACTTTGTACCCTTTGGTATGATGTAGGAAACACTTCAACTACCTCTTTTGGCCAACACCTGTGTAGACACTAAAAAATGTCTTAGTCTGCAAGTATCATTTTTCTTGGTCTTCTTCCCTGCATAATTAAATAATTTTAATTATTTAATTATCTTTGATTGTTCCTCTATTAATTAAATAATTTTATTTATTTAATTAATTCATCTCTTGACCTTTATTCTACTATGATCAATTAAATAAATTTAATTACGCCGCTAACACACTTTTCTTCAATAATTAAATAAATTAGCATTTATTTAATTATCTACCTTTCATCATTCGTCTTTAGTTAAATAATTAATATTATTTATCTATTCATTAATCTTTCAATTCTACTATAGTTAAATAATTGTTAGAATTATTTAATTATTTATTGTCATTTCTCCTTTATTAAATAGTTAATCTAAATCAATTATTTAATTCCTCTTTTCTATGTCCTCTTATTTAATTAAATTGGATGCATGAATCATTTTAGTTAAATGCCCACTTTCTTCTTCCACAAATAAATTATTTATCCTCCACTTGGTCAAAGATTCCTTTCTCATGAACTAATTTATTTTAATTTAAAAAAATTCCATTATCTCCCTCCACGTCTCATTTTTTGAATCTCAACCATTGATTGTCTCTGGCCTCTTTTCAATCTCAATCGTCCATGTCATATCCGTCCCTAGCTCACTACTCTTTGGTGCATGTATCCTCAACTGTCGATCTTGGAATCTTTCTAGAAGCTCAATCTCATCTGTCCATTCAAATGGTTGTCTATAAAAGAAGTTCTTCTCCTTCATTTTTTATTTAACAACCACTTATCTCTGAATTTCATGCTTATTGTTTACATGTACTTGCATACACACACAACGATCTGGGGAAAAACTTGCAAAGGATGTTTGAGGAGAGACAAGGGAGGTGATTCAACTTCAACATGGGGAGTTCTTTTGTTTGAATTCTTTCATTGTATTCCTCGTATTTATTTGTTCTCTCTTGTTTTTGATTGATTTTAGCTTAGATAGTGTTGTGGTTGTCACTTAATCTATGTTGTTTGATTTTCCTATCTTACATTGGTGAACCCAACGTGAAATGGATGAATTTTGTAGAAAAAATCATGTTTCTTTTTATTTTTGATGTGTAACAGGTTCATGAGTTGTAACTACAAAGAACAGTGACACAATTGAAGGCATGTTTTCGAGATTCAAAAAATACGATGCAACCGCTAAAACAGCGACACAAGTGAAGGCGGGAATCAAAATTTGAAAAAAGTAATGTGACTGTGAAGGGGATCAACACAATTGAGCATAGCCTTTTAGATTTGAGAAATGATGCAACTGCAAGCTCGAACAACATAGTACAGTGCCACAACTGTGATCCAAAATGATGCAATTTCCTATTCTGGTATAGCTTTTAAATTTTTAGTTTTATTTGAGTTTTTCCTTTTGGGTTTCCTTTAGAATAGGGTTTTTGGTTTGCTAACCTTCTATTTTCAGTGTGTGGCATTGGACTTGAGTTTTTACAAACTGTTTCTTTTGAAACAATTGAGCTTACACACCTTTTTATTTAGGTTAATCAATTTTGTTTGTTTGCTTTCAACTACAAACTTGCATCACACTCATAAAGGTTAAAATGAACGAAAAAATTCATATTTCACTCATGGGATCTAAAATGAACTTGCATCACATGTCATTGGTCTAAAAGGAATCCAAGTGTTTGTTTGAAATCATAAGTGGTATTAAAATCAACATGTGTTTGTCGTGTCTTGTGGTTTGCATTTTTCCATTGGATGTGTATGCTCTTCTCTCACACCACTTGGCGATCTTGAGAATCAAAAGAATTCCTTTGGAATTTTGTACAACCACCCACACATTTGGATTTGGAATTTTCCTTTTAAAATGAACCCCATGCAAGTGTGAGACAAAGGCATTGTGTATGCTCTCCCTTGTTCTTCGTGCAATCTGGGAGATAAAAACAATGTACTTTCTCACTTTTGTTACCTTTAGAGGGCTTGCCTCTCATATTGTGAGAAGGAACGACCCAAGCGACACTGCTTTGGTCTATTATATAAATTGTTGCAATCATTGGGAAAGTCTTTGATCACCTAGTGAGTATGTCCTATGCAGACAAGTGCCAACCCTAGTGTCCATGTGACACATTAAAATCCTTTCTTAGGAAGGAACTAGGAGGGCTCTTAATTGAGCTAATCTTACCTCACACATAGGCACCAGTATTTCCCCGAAACATAGACCATACCCTCATTTGGTACTCAACATCATTCTCCCTCTTTTGAATATACTTTTTCAATCTATCAGGGGGAGGAAGTGGGCATTTTCATTGTCCTATCGCACTTCAGCCACACTTTCACGACGTAACAAAAGAAAGTTGGTGGTCCACCATCCTATGCATGTTTAGCATTATCAAATCCCAATATCTTTTCCCTCCACAAACGCTACATGAACCATACTCACAACAATAGACATATCTGCTACCCACCTATCTTGTTCTATGATGAGTAGCAACCTGCACAAAAAAATTGGAAAATAAAATAGCTTACCATATTTGATATTAATATAAAGTTTAATGCACAAAATTTAGACACAGCCAAATGATGCAATAATTGAATTAATATATCAAGCTTCCCATCCTTCACATCACCCCATGCTTCATTCACACCCTCCTCATCCTTAGGGTCACCCTATACATCCTCATGCTCACTAGGCTCCTCATCATCATCAATCTTGACAACAACAACATCATCTTCATCAAGGACCTCCTCATCTTCAACCTCCTCCTCGCTAACCTCATTCACTTCATCACTCACCCTCTTCATAACTATTGTCATCTTCTTCCTCTTCCTTCTGCACTGTGGCATGATCGTGATCATCGCCCTAATTATCGACCTAAATCAAATGAATGATATATTATCTAAATTATTATATTTGTAACAACAATAAAATTTCTAAATAAAATTATAAATCATTATGATTGACACATTGGAAGAAAAGAGTAATGGGAAGTTCACAATCAATTACCGAGCACGTCGTTGCCTCGATGTTCACCATTCTCCTAAATCAAGAGGTCCTTTGTACAACCTTTTTTTCCTCCTAATTAAAAAATTCCCACTTTCCATTCAACATCACAACTATTTGTGCTAGGGATTAAAATGAAACATTTCAATACATCTTCTAATTAGTGGATCTTACTGGCACATCTATCGAACACGACTATACCAAAGGAGAATGACCATTATACATCATGTCAATTGTGTCATCCCCTCAATAGTATTTGTCATAGTACAAACCACCTTTTCTTTTAAATGACACATCCCTAGTTGTTTGTAAAATGTAAAAAAGTTGCAAGTGTTACAGACAGTTAAAGTTCCAAAATTTATTACATTGACTGCATCGTAAGCAAGCATTTTATTTTTCAATCATATGAAGAAATTGAAATGTAACTTTTACTCTAACAAAAGTAATAAATTTTGAAGGTGACTTTCATTACATTCAAGTACTGTCTAAATAACAAAAGGTTTTCAATACATTCATACTGTCAATAAAATTGCAGGTTGCAAAACACTCGGTGTTATGAAACCAACAACACACATATTATTTAAAAACCCTATACATGTAACAACCCAATTGGTTAGTCACCCCTTAGCTCAATTTGGTTTGTTTTATGTATCCCCCACAAGCATAATGAAATAACTCAACCCACTATGTTTTCCAACCTACAATTCATTTATACAAATTCATTCATAACGTAGAAAAACACATTCTTTTTGGTTGTTCACCCAATTCTCTTTTTGGGTCATATCAAAAAATTTCACATATTATTGAGGGCATAATTGCACTGTGTTTGGGTATGAGATATTTCACTTTCTAACACAGTGTAATCATGCCCTCAATAATATGTGTTATACTGTGTTTTGTGAAGGTTGCCCCATTATATAAATTGCAAGTAATAACAAACAACATGTTTCTATAGTTCGTATTTGTTTTAAGACATCCATAAGTATACATATGTCTGTATACATTTAAAATAACAACACCATTTAACAACTATGTCGTACACAATGAGAAATTTCAGCTTTCAAAACATGTCATGTCATGTAAAATTGTAGGTTGCAAAACACTCAGTGTTATGAAACCTGCAACTCACATATTGTTTTAAAACCCTCTACATGTAACAACCTAATTGGTTACTCACCCCTCACCTCAATTTCATTTGTTTTATGTAACCCCCACCTCCAAATCATCTACATTCTCTCCACCCTTTACCTTTAAACAAGCATAATTAAAAATTTCACAACACACAATGTTTTCCAACCTGCAATTATTTTGTGTATTTTTCTTTCAATCATATGAAGAAATTGAAATGCAATTTTTACTCTAACAAATAATTGTCATAAATTATGGAGGCATCTTTCATTACATTCGTACTATTTACATAACAAAAGGTTTTTAGTACATTCATATTGTCAATAAAATTGCAGGTTGCAAAACACTCGGCATTAGGAAACCTTCAACCCACATATTGTTTTAAAACCCTTTACACATAACCACCCAATTGGTTAGTCACCCCTCAGCTCAATTTGGCTTGTTTTATGTATCCCCACCTGCTACTCCTCCTTGAGCTCTCCATCCTTGAGCTTTGAACAAGCAGAATGAAATAACTCACAACCCATTATGTTTCCCAACCTGCAATTATTTTGTGCATTTTCATATTTGAACACTATGTTATCGAAAAACAATACTTATTACAATTTAGATCACAAATTTACTCACGTCACCCTCCAACTCCCATAGTCTTGCACATAGTATAAAGTAGAAAGTGATGGCTTGTTGTAGAAGACAACGCATAATATAATACAACACACTAGTGAATTTTATGGATAATAAAACCCTTGCCCATAATGCTAACGAAATACTGACAAAACATGGGAAATACTAGCTGACAACACTGTTTACTCCATGTTTTTGTCATCTAAACATTTACTCCCATAAACCAATTCATCATTTTATCCCTCATCTTGGCAAGCCCTCCATGTACAATATTATATCATGTTATGTATGTTATTATGTATGTTTTAATGCATTTTTTATGTTATGATGCCTCTGACATGTGTTCTTGTAGGGAGAATAGCCGTGTGCCCCAAGTTTCAGGGAACCTTGCAAATGAGGAAAATGGGTAGCTTTTTGGATTTTCAAAACATTATTTTGAAATCATGTCGTTGCACACCGCCACATTCTTCTCGCATATGAGGACAAGTGATGACACTCGCTAATGGCACAAGCCTAAACATTCGTTTGTCAGTCTTATCTCATCATGATGTCATCATATGGAGTGTGGGGCATTAAGTTATCATGTATAAGACATGTGTTTTTGTAGGGAGAATGACTTGATTTTAGTATTATTTTATTGCCAAGTTGGATGCGGCTATTCTCCCTACAAAAACGCATGTTAGATGCATAATAATCATATTTCAGAAAGCTTCGTTGAAAGTTGGGGAGCTTGCAAGGGAGTTGTAGGCATTTGGAGGAAGAAGTAGAGTCAATTTTTGTGCTGGATATGTTTGAAAGGGGGATAAATAGTGGGCAGTTAGCGGGTATGTATATTTGCCACAAATGCTTTCCATTTTGGTATCCTACATACAGACTATGAAGAAGTGAATGGGTTTTCGTTTGCGAAAAGGGGTTTTCATTGATATTCAAAGGGGCTTCCAAGTTTGTTGGTAAATGGAATTTTGTGGTCTTAGGTATACAGTTTTCCAAGGAGAACAACCCATGCCATACCCAGTATCAAATTCTAGAGTTGTTTATGTGTTTTTCTATTAAGGGTTTTTTAAGTTTGAGATTTTAATGTTCAAGCCAAAAGTATCACAAATTAGGAAATCTCTGAATACGAATTACAACCAATGTGTTTTGGAAACGTTGTCTTTTTGAAAGTGCAATATACCATACCCAAACACATTGTAATCCTCAATGATATGTGCTAAATCTTCATAAGGCCCACAAAGAAATGGGGTGAACACAAGTATTGCAATTTTGGAAAACTCTAAAAACAAATTACAACCAATGTGTTTGGGAAACACTATCAAATTCAAGTTACAAAAAAAGTGGCATCCTTTGAGGCTATTCTCCCTAAAAAAATGCATGTTAGAGGCATCTTAACATACAAAAACACATTATTTTTGTTTGTTCACCTCATTCTCTTTGTAGGCCATATCAAGATTTAGCACATCTTATTGAAGGCATGATTGCATTGAGTTTGGGTATGAGATATTCCACTTCCCAATACAGTGTAATCATTCCCTCAATAATATGTGTGTAAGATTTAGCTATGGAAATAGCCACCCTTGATCTAAAGGCCTATGGAAAGCACAAAATACTAAGAAGATCAATATGACAAGAATAAATTGTATTCCTATCAATGAATGCAAAAAGAGTCAATGTAGTTGTGTGTACAATGTAGTAGAGACCCCTTGGTTATATAGCCAAGGTGAGATGCAAGATGTCAGGATTATGACAAGTGTCTTAATCATATGACATGAGATAACTTGACACAATTACCTAGGTCAAATTTGTTAGTTGTCAAAGGATAAGATAACAACTAGTGACAACTAACACCTTCTAGAAAGAATCTTAGGACCTAAGTAAACTTAACATGTGAATATGTCCACTAATTAGTGATAATGATCTCACTAATTTGGATCCGAAAAAATTTGCTACAATCCAAGACTATGTAACTAAGGCTAATGAACTAAGAGCACAACTCAAAGATTGTGGTATTGATAAGAAGGATGCACAGTTGGTCTTCAATTTGTTGGACAAGCTTCCCTTAGAATATCCAAGTTTTTTTTCTAGTTTTCAAACTCATTGGTTGACTATGGGAAGTGCCTATACTACACCTTCATTTGATTCATTTATAGAGATGTTGATGCTTGAACAATCAAAGTTGATCACTATGGCTATTCTCAAGTCATCCAAGTCACAAGCTTTGGTGGCAAGACATGGTTCACGATCTAATAAGAAACAAAAGCAATCAAAGAAAAGCCATGCAAAGATCAAGCACAATCCTCTTCTCCTCAGCAAGGAGACTCTTCATCATCTTCTAAGAAGGGGAATTCACAAAAGAAGGAGAAACTGACTTGTGCATATTGCAAGAGAGTTGGTCATGATGAGCATCGTTGTCATGCTAAGCAAGTTGATGAATTGAATAATCTCCTCAAGAAGAATAACATCAACTTGCCATCTTCCTAAAAAAAGGAAGCATCTCCTTCTACTTCTTCACAATCAAAGAAAGGAAAAGGACAGGCACTTGTTCCAGCTACAGGATCATCACAACAATGGATACTTGACTCAGGTGGTACCCATCACATGGGTTTTGACAAAGAACAATTTTCTTCATTGGAGCCTTGTACAGTACCACACATTCTTACAAGTGATGATACTCAGGTGGAAGTTTTTGGAAAAGGTTCAGTTGACATGGATGATGGATCATTTGAGAATGTTCTTTGTGTTCCTGACTTGTGTGCCAACCTTCTTTCAATCTACCAAATCACTTATCTTGTGAATGGAAAGAAAGTTGAGTTTTCTCCAGACACAGTTGTGGTCAAAGATCTTGAGGATAATGCCTTGGTTGCAGTGGGAAAGGCCAATCATGAGACTCAGCTATATCAATTTTCTCACTTTGTTCCACATTCTCCTTCTACAACATTGCTTACTCATTCAGATTTAGTGAGTACGTTATGGCATGAGCAGTTTGGACATCTTAACTATCGCTATCTTCAACAGCTTAGCTCACATGATATGATCACAAGTCTCCCTCACATCAGCTTTTTGGATGGTGTATGTCTAGGTTGTGAAATGGGCAAGCATCCAGAAGAGAAGTTTGATAAAGGGAAGTCTTGGAGGGCTTTAGAAGTTCTTCAATTGGTTCACAGTGATCTAGCGGGCCCATTTCCAGTCTTTTCCTTCAGCAAGGCTCGCTATGCTCTCGCTTTCATTGATGACTACTCCAAATTCACTTGGGTCTACTTTCTTCGACAAAAGAATGAAGTATTTGACAAGTTTCAAACTTTCAAGGCTCATGTTGAGAAGCAATTTGGAAAGTATATCAAGATTCTTCGTACTGATAATAGTCGAGAATATGTGAACCACAACCTTGTGCAATTTTGTACTCTTGAAGGGATTGATCTTCAGCATTCAGTTGCATACACACCACAATAGAATGGTGTTGCAGAAAGGAAAAACATGACCCTTAAGGAAATGGCTAGCTGCATGATTCATGCTCATTCTCTTGGTCTAGAATTTTGGGCTGAAGCCATTAACTGTGCTACATACATTTAGAATCGGGTTCCCCATAAGGCATTGAAAGGCATGACTCCTTTTGAGGCTCGGTGTGGTAGAAAACCGGTTGTGCGACATTTTTGAGTTTTTGGCTCTCCAGCTTGGGCACACATTCCTCCAGAGAAGCGCAAGGCATTGGAACCTCAAAGTAGGCCTTGCATCTTTGTTGGATATCCAGATGGTGTCAAAGGATAAGATAACAACTAGTGACAACTAACACCTTCTAGAAAGAATCTTAGGACCTAAGTAAACTTAACATGTGAATATGTCCACTAAGTCCCTAGTAAGTGGAATAACTAGGTACAAGACATTTATTCACACCAACACCCCCCCTTAAGTGCAACTTAGGGGGAAGATTATTATGCAAATGACTCAAAGATGGGTCCCGACTATGAGGCCATGTTAGGTACCCATGTACAAATGCAATGCAATCTCTCACAAATGGAGAAAAGGAGAAAACCCAATGGGACAAAACTCCTCCCCAAAAGAGAGAAACAAAACAAGAAACATGCTCGAAGAAGGAAAAAACCTCATGAGGAAAAATTCCCCCCCATAAGAGAATGAAGAAATTCCATGCAACACCCCCCCCCCCCAATGGAGAGTCCCTACTCAAATGTCACAATGTCAAGAGTCCCCAATCACAATGTAGAACAATGTGAAGACTGATGTAGAGTAGACCGAGAATGATGAAGAGTCCTCCAAATGTTGTTCCAAAAGAAATGCCAAACTGTGACAAGCACTGATAGAAAGAATCAGGTACAACTACAAAAGATGTCACATAATTGGTGACTAAGCTAAAACTGTCAACTCAAGAGTGACTCCAGAATCCGTCGATGAAGAACTGTAGATGAATCCACACCGCAACAGGAATAAGGTTAGAACCAAAGAGACAACTGTACAAGTGTCAATTGGACACTCTCTTGACAGATTGGTATATCCCTATCTCAACTAGATACAAGTACCAAGTCTCTGGATATAGAACTGAACTTTTGAAGACATGTAGTGCTGCAAAATAGGAATGTCTATATGGTGTTTAGTCCATCTCACCGAAATGCAAGGGTAACCAGTTGTTGCATTCACTGAGTATATAGGAACTGACACTTGATACATAGATCAATCCAAAGAAGCATATAGTATGATAGAGTACATTGAAACAAAAGGATTGTGGCACTTTATTTTAGTGTGATTACAACATTACAAAGAGGAGAACTGCAACAATCATGATACAAAACTGGAAATGTTGATGAAGAAGCCAACCAAAAGTGTCTCAAAGCATAAGACCGTGAAGAAATCCCTCTAGGTGGATGTCTATAGGAGCAACTAGCCCTTGTTGACTGTCGATTGAAGGAGCAGACGGTGCATGACAAGGCTCGATCGGTAGGCAAAATTTAGTTTCCAGGTTTGCTTATTAATACATGATTTGTTTTTAAAAAAACTTTATTTAAAAGTTTAATTTAAAAACTTTATTATTAAAAAATAATAAAGAATTTTTTTTTTGATGAAAAAACTTTATTAAAATAAAACAAACAATTGTTTTATTTTTAAAAGAACTTTATTAAAAACTTAATAAAGAAAACTTTAAAAAAATTAAAAATTAAAACTTTATTAAAAACATAATGAAGAAAAATATATATATTTTTAATTATTGGAAAAAACTTTATTAAATATTAATAAAGAAAAACATTGTTTTTTTTATTATTATTAAAAACTTTAATATAAATTTTAAAGAAAAACTTTATTAAAAGTTTTTATTTATTTTAAAAACTTTAAATTAAAAGGAAACTTTAAAAAGTTTTATTAAAAACTTAATAAAAAGCTTTATTTAAAAAACTCTAAAAATAAAAAAACATAATTTAAAAAAAAAAAAAAACAAAAAATATTAAAAAATTTGCAAGGTGGGTTGGCAAGGATGGTCGTGCAGGTGGTGGACAACCCTGTCGCCACCGCCGGTAGAAAACCTGCGAACCACAGGTTTTAAATTTTTATTTATTTAATTTTAAAAAAAAACTTTGATTTTAAAACAAAAAGACGACAATTTTTTTTTTTTTAAATAATTTAAAAAAAAATTGCAGAAAATGATTTTTTTACAAAAAATTAATTGAAAAATCGTACCTACGTAGGTAGGGCCGTACGACTCGCTTGCTAAATTTCTTTTTCCTCTGAGAGAAATTTTGTCCAAATTCGACGATTTGGCAATCGATTTTGGGGTTTTTGGGCCTCCTGGACGTGATGGCATGGTTCTTTTTGGCTCAAAATACTCCAAAAATATGGCTACCTCTTGGATCTGGCAACCAACATCAATCTTCAAACCCTTGCAGATTTGGCCTCCAATGTCCAACTGGGATGAAACAAAAGGCAAAATTGACTTTCTCAGATGCTTCAGACATAATGGTGAGCTCAGATCTGATGCAACAAGCTCCCAAAATGCACCTGCAATACAAAGCCAAAAATAGAACCCCCCAAAATCTGGTATTTCTATCACACAAATACAAGATTGCACTCAAGATATCCCAAAAGACTAACCAAAGGCACTCAACAAGCTTTGATACCATGTAAGATTTGGCTATGTAAATAGCCACCCAAGATCTAAAGGCCTATGGAAAGCACAAAATACTTAAAAGATCAATATGACAAGAATAAATTGTATTCCTATCAATGAATGCAAAAAGAGTTAATGTAGTTGTGTGTACAATGTAGTAGAGACCTCTTGGTTATATAGCAAAGGTGAGATGCAAGATGTCATAGAATTATGACAAGTGTCTTAATCATATGACATGAGACAACTTGACACAACTACCTAGGTCACATGTGTTAGTTGTCAAAGGATAAGATAACAACTAGTGACAACTGACACCTTCTAGAAAGAATCTTAGGACCTAAGTAAACTTAACATGTGAATATGTCCACTAAGTCCCTAGTAAGTGGGATAACTAGGTACAAGACATTTATTCACACCAACAATATGCTATAGTTTGTTTTGTGAAGGTTTCCCCATTATATAAAATGCAAGTAATAACAAACATGTTTGTAAAGCTCGTATTTCTTGTAAGACATCCATAATTGTACATATGTCTCTATACATTTAAAATAACAACACCATTTAACAACTATGTCATATGTTAACCTCGACATTACACATTTTACACTACATGTTGTGTGTGATAACAAATAGCAAGTTGCAAAAGACACTTTGTGTTTGAACATGCACTTCAAAACATACCCAACCCATGTGGTTAGGGTTTGTGTATATAGAGGTCTACAATTCAAATTACAACACCATTATTTCTTGTATTAGCAAAGATAAAAATCAATGGTAGAGGATACAAAATAGGGTGCGTTAAGGATATCCTATCAAATGCATATAACAAAAAGCATGTTTCAAAACCCACAATTTAGCATACCAACATAGTTTTTTGTGAAATGTTGTTCTTTGAAATGTACACAAAGATATGTAGAGTTATGAATGTCTTTACACAAATAGGAGGTTTGAAAACACTTTTTTTTTCAACTGCACTTAATGGCATAGACCAAGCTTCAAAGTAGACACTTAAACCTACAAAGACTACATGATATAAGAAATTACATGCTTCATAACACACTGTATTTTTCAACCTCCACATCACAACATACCCAACCCCTTATGTTTTTCAAGTCTATATATGTAGGTGTGCATTACAAATAGCAAGAACACCAAATTTTTGCCATTAATGGAAATATTGAATAAACTTGTTAACAGTGGTGAACGCTGTGTAGTGCAGGTTGCAAAACAATGCGATTTGAATCTTGTGTTTAGTTATACCCAAACTTTATCATCAAATGCAAATGTACAAATGTATAGATGGGGTTCTATTTTATCAAAAAACACATTTCTTATTAAAGGCGGCCTATATTAACCATCACTACATAGTGTACTTCATAGTATGCACTTCACAATGCAAGGAGAGTGTGGTATAAGAGTTTGTACACTTGACAACACAGTGTGTTTCTAAAGCTTGAAACAAGCAACGAGGAATACTCATATGTGTAAAGAGGCTTCTATATTGAAAACACATTGTGTTTACAAAACAACAATTCTCAATACAAAATTTGGGAAGCGTAATGACCATTTGTATGTTATTATGGCCTATCATTGGAATTTTGTGTGGTATATTATACTGACTAATCTCAATAAAAATAATAAAATTCCTTAATCAGAACCTTATGAAACCCAACTATGTGGAGATGCTTGACAACTAAACAAAGGTACATTCATATAGAAAAGTAGAATAACATTACTTATCATTTCCCCTTTCAACAAAAATGTAACACATTAACAATAATGATAGGTGTCAATTTTTTCTATTACCCCCACCATTCAAGGTGTATAATAATTTAATTAAAATTCCTTTTCTTAGTGATAACAAAATTTGACTTCCACCATCTACATTCCCACCCCCAAATAACCAGTTTCAATTCCCACTTGCCCTACACTCCAGCCCTTTTTTTACAAGAGTTAAATTGCAAATTATTTACATTCCCCGCTATAAATATCTCATCTATACATAAATTAGAACTTATAAATGCAAAATAAAATTTTCAACTTTAACTATCCAATACACTTGTAATTCAAGCTATGAAAGTTAGAATCACTTGTATTTAGTGTAGATCCTTCACGTCTCCTAAAGTCTCTTTGGAAATCCACTTGGCCTTTTTTTATTCAATTTTATTTCCTCGCCTATATCACCCACCTTAAAGGAAGACAAGTGTTAGTGATAGTTTAAGTTGAGAAATTAAAGATAGTTGGTGCTACAAAGAATTCATTTTTTTCCCAAAATTCGCCAATATTGGAGTATATGTTGTCGTGACTAAAACATGCCAACTTGTACATACAATAAACAAACATATTAAATTGTACAATGACACTTTAATTTCCAACACTAACACTAGTAATATATATCAACAATTATATCTACCAATTTTCCATTACGTTGGAATTGTGAAGAAGTGAAGGTTCATTTAGATATATGAAAATCTTATCTCTCTTGACAATTTTTTTCTAATATTTTCTTGTATTGGTAGTAAAGGGCAGAAGTTGTTCTCCCTAAAAAACACATGTCTTAGACATGATAACATAATGCCCCATGCCCCATACAATGGCATCATTACGAGATAAGACTGACTAACAAACGTTTAGGTGTGTGTTGTTAGCAAGTGTCATCACTTGTCCCTGTATGCCAGAGACACGTGTTTAAATGTGTTTTTATATATAATCATGCATGTGACATGTGTTTTTGTAGGGAGAATAGTCACGTCCGTAGTAAAGATAATTACATGTTGAAAAACACATTGTGTATTGCCACATGCAATTCTTTGTACCAATCCTTTCCAAAGACATGAAATGATATCTAAAAATGTCAAATTTTCTATACTAATCATCATTGATTTATCATTTAATTTTTTAGTACAATTACAGTCTTCTAAACTCCAGAAAGATATAAGGGTCACATTATAGAAGTTTAAGGATCTTGAACAATCCAAATGGAAGATGTCTACTATGCTAAATTCATTGTGCTTGCAGTTGACTGGAGATAACCATCCATCATCAAACTCACAAATCAAAGACCATAGTCAATATTATGATAGACATAATTTTGCAGGTTAAGTAGAACATAGAATCAGTGATAGTGTACCTGGAATTGTATAGTGCATCAGTAAAAGCATATGGCAAAGGCCATAACTTGCAATAATCAATAAGGGCATAGAAGACAGACAAGAAGGATACCAAGTACCACTATCAACTTCTATTTAAAACCTATTTCTCTCAATGAATACCTAAATGATGAATGTTGGAATCATAACCATTGTTCAAAGATATCGTAAACTGAACCAATACTTGTACAGACAAATGAAAAAATACAGATTATCGCAAGACACATTGGTTGTAGTGCATCTGTTATACGAGAATAAAGGTTAAGAAGACAATGAAAACCTTGGTGATAACCTTGATTGACCAAAAAAGTGCTTGCATTGGTGCCACCGACCTCAATGCAAAAACACGTTGCTTGAATCTATTGATAAAATAAATAATGAATAATTGAGTGATTTAGGTTACACCTAATTGTGGAACACATACTAGGAACCATGATGTAAGCTTCTACATGTTGTAAACCACAATGTATTTCAACCTACCACTAGACCTATACAATGAATTCAAAATTGTAACCCTACCTGAACATATAATCAAAAGTACCATTTTCTTGGGGTGCACATACCTCTTTTGCTTGAGGATAATAGTTTTCAAATCCAAACATTTCTTTGAGGTTACTTCAAATTAGCACTTGATTGTGTATTGTTAAGGATACCATATGCCATTAAGTGAATGTTAAAAAATACATGTTTTCATACCTTTTATTTCTTATAAGACATTCATAACTATACATATCTCCATTTGCATTTGATAACTATAGGTATGTCTTGTCTACATTTCAAATGACAATAATATTTCACAATTGTGTGGTGGGTATGAGGAATTGCACATTTCACAATATGGTGTGTTTTTGTAACCAACATTTGACAGGGTTTACAAAACATGGGGTGCTTTGAATCCTCATCCAATGAGAATTGTATTGTATTTCCTAGTACAACAATTATAATCTTATTTGAATTGCAAACCTTAATATACATGGATGATAACCATAGTGGTTGGCATCGTTGTCAACTGCAACTTTAAACACAGTGTATTTTGCACAACATGTACTCTAAAGGTTGCCCCATTATATTAAGTGCATGTTAACGAAGACAACATGTTTGGAAAGGTCATATTTGTTATAATAAAACCATTACTATACATATGGGCACAAGCTATTCTCCCTACCAAAACCCGTGTCTTAGACATGATAATAGTATACCCCATCCCCCCATATGATGGCATGATGACAAGATAACACCGACGGAAGTACATTTAGGCCCGTGTCGTTGCCGACTATCGTCACTTGGCCCCACACAATGGGAATTTTAGTTCAAGGTGGAAATATGGTGTAACGGTGTATGCCAACATCTTTTAAATATTATGTTTTGAAAAGACAAAAAGCATGCCATTTTGGTCATTTTGAAAGCTTCATTAAAACATAAAAATAAGATGAGGAGTATCATAGTTGGACGTTTAGCCCCATGTCGTTACAGACTACCATCATGTGGCCCGTCTTCATGGGTCCTACACCTAACATTTTCTATCATCTTATGTATATTTCTCATGCCCTTTTCTATGTTATGATGCCTTTCTCACATGCAATTTTTTATGAAGATTAGCTGCATCCATACATGACTTTATAAATATGAAATTAAAACTACATTTGACAATTGTGAGTTGCATATGAGAAATTGCAGGTTCAAAAGCATGTGTTTTGCAATGTGCATTTGACAAGGTTTTCAAAACACACCATGGTTTGCATCCTCAACTGAGGATAAGAGTACTATATTTTTCCATTACTATAGTTAATGGTGTTTTACATATAAGAATTGTAGACCTGGATGTGCACAAATGATAAGCACATAGGTTGGCATTGCTTTGAACTACAACTTGAAACACACACTATGTTTTGCACAGTGCATACTATGAAGGTTGCCCCTTTTTGTAAAGAGCATGCTGACAACATGTTTGGAAAGGTCTTATTTGTTATAATACATCCTTAACTATAGGTATCTCTTCTCTACCTTTTAAATGACAACATTTGACAACTATGTGTCGGGTATGAGTAATTCCAAGTTTCAAAACATGGTGTTTTTTGTAACCTGCATTTAACAAGGTTTCCCAAACACATTGTGCTTTCACTCCTCATCCAATGAGAAGTGTTTTATATTTTCCTAGTACCGGCAATAGCGATGTTGCTATTTTAATTGTAGGCATGGATATAGGTGGACGATATCCATAGGGGTTGGCATCATTGAGAACATCTTAAAACACTGTGTTTTTCCAAGTGTGTACTATGAAGGTTGCCACATTAGATAAAGTTTAGGTTAATAAAGAGAGCATGTTTGGAAAGGTCTTGTTTGTCATAATGCATACATAACTATACGTATGTCTTGTCTACATTTCAAATAACATTATTTGACAACTGTTTGTTGGGTATGACATACTACAGGTTTCAAATCCTACCCGTGTTTTGTAACTTGCATTTGATAGGGCTTCAAAAATACAATGGTTGTAATTCCTTTTCAGGGTTTTCCAAATTTTTGATACTCATGTTCACCCCATTCTCTTTGTGGGCCATATGAAGATTTAACACATATTACTGACAAACACGACTATTTACCCTGCAAAAGTGCATGGAAAAGGCATCACAACATACAAAAAGGCATGATAGAATACATAACATGATAGAAAATAGTAATTGTGGGGCCCACCAACACAGTGGGTTCAAATGACGAATTGGCTAATGGGATGGAACTTTCCTTGGATATACCCATATTATAACCACAGGGGTTGGTGTTGTTGTCAACATCTTAAACACATAGTGTGTACTATCAATCTTGCTTCGTTAACAAAGATAGCATGTTAACAAAGATAGCATGTTTGGAAAGGTCCTATTTGTTATAATAAATCCATAACTATACATATGTCTTGTCTACATTTCAAATAACATCATTTGACAACTGTGTTTGGTATGAAAAACTACAAGTTTCAAAACCTGTCATGTTTTGTGGACACAACTATCCTCTCTACAAAACCGTATGTCAGAGGCATCATAACATAGAAAAACACATGAAAACATACTTAGTAACATACATAACATGATGGAACAACATAGGTGGGGGGACCACCAAGATGGGGGATAAAATGATGAATTGGCAAATAGAAGGGAATGTTTCGATGATGAGAATGTGGAGTAAATAAAGCCATCAACAAGTCTTTCCCATGTTTTGTTGGTATTCAATTAGCAATTTGGGCAGGAGTTTTATTATCCATAAAAGTCACATGTGTGTCATATTGTGTTATGTGGTGTCTTCCACAACAAGCCATCGCTTTTTGGTGTAGAACATGTGTAAAATTTACGATCTAAGTTGTATCAAATATTGTTTTTTGATAAGATATTTATAAAGAAAATTGCATAAATTAATTGTTGGTTGGAAAACACTGTGTATTGTGAAAATTTCCATTCTTCTTGTTCAAAGGTAAAGAGTGGAGAGCACGAAGAGGAGTTGCATGTGGGGAATACATAGAACAAATGAAATTGAGGTGAGGGGTGAGTAACCAATTGGGTTGTTATGTGTAGAGGGTTTTACAATAGTATGTGGGTTGCAAGTTTTATAACACCGAGTATTTTGCAACCTATTGAAAACCTTTTGTTATTTAGACAATAAGAATGTAATGAAAGTCACCTTCAAAATTTATTACATCTGTTAGTTAGAGTAAAAATTGCATTTCAATTTCTTCATATGATTGAAAAAAATGCACAAAATAATTGCAGGTTGGAAAACACCGTGTTGTGAAATTAAATTCATTACGCTTGTTCAAAGCTAAAGTGTGGAAAGCTCAAGGGGGAGTTGCAAGTGGGGGACACAAAACTAACCAAATTGAAGTGAGGGGTGAGTAACCAATTGGGTTTTACGTGTAGATGGTTTTAAAACAATATGTGGGTTGCAAGTTTCATAACACTGAGTGTTTTCCAACCTACAATTTTACATGACATGTCATGTTTTGAAAACTAAAATTTCTCAGTGTACGACATAGTTGTTAAATGGTGTTGTTATTTTAAATGTATATAGACATATGTACACTTATGGATGTCTTATAACAAATATGGGCTATAGATATATGTTGGCAAGAGACACTGCATAAGTCATCTGGTGTTGTCATTGATGACAACCCTAGTCAGTTATCCTATCCGCACTTTAGTATTTGCTCGTACTGGAAGTTAGATTGAAGTTTTGTGATTAATTGTTAAAGCTAGAACATAGCATCTGACAAAGTTGTGTTCATCGATTCATATGTAATTTCATGTTATCATTTTGTGTTGTGGATCTCAAGGAATGTTTTTCAATGTATGAACTATGTTATCCTTGAATGATAGAGCCTCATATTGATTGGTGTGCAAGTTAGAAGATCTGGTTTGATGATTTTTTGTTTAACAGTGCAAGAAGGCCGACTAAGTGAATGTAGCGTGTTGCGGATATTGGAGGAGTAATTGTTTAAGGTGTTTCATGTTCAAGGATGTTGTTTTGGGTCCTCACTATGTTGTGGCCGACATTGGTTGATTCGCATTGATAATTATTTATAGATTGGGCCGATAGTTTGTATATGTTTTTTATTTTGTAAAAGTCGACATGTAATTGATGTAATCTCTAGTTGTGGATATATATATAAGCGATTGTTTATATTATTTTGATGTGTGATACGATGTGTTGTGAAAGAAGAATTATTGATCGATTGTGTGCAAATTGATTTGAGCAGAAAGAAGATTGGTGATCCGAATTAAAGCAGACAAAGTTTCAAGAGCAGAAGAGTAGAATCAGATAGAGTGTGAAGAATGTTGCAAATGTGCTTAACCAGAACTGT
Organism: Sequoia sempervirens; assembly: GCA_007258455.2. NCBI lineage: Eukaryota > Viridiplantae > Streptophyta > Pinopsida > Cupressales > Cupressaceae > Sequoia > Sequoia sempervirens. The sequence goes on along the minus strand of VDFB02270651.1, from coordinate 167,362,545 downwards.
AACTAGGCATTAGCAGATGCTACTTTCTCAATTCAAATCCTCTGGATGTAATTCAAATGTTTTTGTAAGACAGTGAGTCTTCCTTTTTGTATTTGAGCAGTGAGCTCTAGACAGTGTGCCTGAATGCATGTGCATTCCCCTTTTGTAAACACTTATATTGAGTATACTCATATTGTGGATTGACCTCCACCGTGGTTTTTCCCCTAACAGGGTTTCCATGTAAAAAATCCATGTGTTATGGTGTTGTGGTTGATTGTTTTGTGTTCTTGCATCTTTCTTTTGCTTCAATGCTATAAGTGGTTTAAAGATTAGGTTAATAAAGTTAAATTTTGCAGAACACTAATTCACCCCCCCTCTCAGTGCTCCTTGATTCCAACAATTGGTATCAGATCCTAGTTCCTCAAAAGAAGTTTAATAGCTTGGGGACGATCCGAGAAGGTGATTCAATGGATTCTGGCAGTCTTCAACATCAACTTTTGGTGGCACTAGATGATCTTGATCAGTCCGAATCTGAAGTCCAGGAATTGCAGGCAAGCCTCATGAATGTTGAGAAATTCATTCAATCATTGAAAGATAAAATCAATGAGTCCAGGGAAAAGAGAAAGAAACTTTGTGATCAACTTAAGCAGAAAGAAAGTAAGAGCAAGGAAGATGAACACCTAAGTCAAGCCTTGAAGGAAAAGATAGAAGAATGTGAAAAGCTTACCAGAGATAATGCTATCCTAAAGCATGAGATGGAATCTATTGTGATGAGGATGACCAAGGAGATTGAAGACAAAAAGAAGAATGAAAAGAATCTTTCTTAGTCCTTGAAAAAAAAAATTGAAGAATGTAGCTGAATTACTGATGAATTCAATTAGTTGGAGCTTGAATTGGAACAATCAAGAAACAATGAAGAAGAGCTTGAAAGAAAGATTGTTACTCTCAGAGATGAACTTGTTGCTGCAAATGAATACAAGGATAATTTCAAGATTAGCTCAGCTAAGCTTAATGAATTGATTCAAAGTCAGAGGACTGGAAGTGACAAGTGAGGTCTTGGATATGAGAAAGGAGAAAGCTTCGGATCTAGTCAAAGGAAATCCAGGAAAGGAAATCAGATGAACAAAGCTGGAAGGTATCCGATAAGACAACCTAATGCTCAAAAGTTCAATGGATACTATTTCGTTTGCAATAAATTTGGTCATATGAAAGCTCAATGTAGTAGAATGAATTCAAGTGGTCCGTCATTCTTTGGTTAGTGTTTTAATTGCAATAAGTATGGTCATAAGTCAATTGAATGCATAAATATGTCAAACAACTTTTCCAATAGAGATGTCAAATGTTATGTGTGCAATAGATTTGGCCATATTGCTAACCAGTGCAGATCAAGAGAAAATCTATGGAACAACTAGTCTGGACAAAGAAATGTTGTGTGCTATAATTGCAACAAATCCGGTCACATTGCTAGATTTTGTAGAAGCAAGAAGGGTCCGATAAACAAAGGGAAACATGTGCAGAAGGATGATAAGGGAAAAGGAAAAGTTATTGTGGATGAGATCAGGAAGCAAATGAAGAAGACATAGGTGAAGAAGAATGCTTCTGTTATAGGAAATGAGTCAGTGCCAGAATTTGGTTCTGGAAATTCCTCCGGGAATTAGTTTATGGCCTTTGGCCTAGGGGGAGTTCTCAAGAAAATCTTTTAACCCCCTGTTGGTAGTTGATACTGGAATGTGGCAAACTGTAATAGTTGCATTAATGATCTACATATGTTTTGGGATCTCTTGTGGAGAAAATTTATGCAAAATTGAAGGTCCGCAGAAGAATTTTCTTTCACAGTCTATGAAAACAGGGTATCCGAAAGACCTAGGGAAAAAACATTTATTGCGACAAAAAGTTAGGTGTGCGAATGATAAAAGGTTATTTTCTATTCCTCATTTGTCACATTGCATTTCAAGGAGTTTGGAGAGCTCTGAAGCAAACTTTGGCGAAGATTCAAGTCTGAAGGTGATTCGACGATCAAACTGTAATCCGACGAAAGGTATTTATCTACAAACTTGTGAACTTGAAATTTCTAGAAATGGTTGCTCTGTTGGTTGTGGATATTAAGGATAGACCCCGTCCGAAATTCAAATGGCACCCATTCAAATCCATCAAGACAAAACCATTAGGTGCATTTTCTTTCGTTTCGTATGGCGTTTTGCATATTGAAGATATTAGGGCATACATTTATGCGAATGTTGAAGAATTAGGAAGCTCCCAGTTGTTAAATTTGTATACAAATCACATTGTGGGAGAATATTTCTGTGTAAAACCTCAATTTAAAACTTTGGAGGAGAAGAAGTTCACTCAAATTGTGAAGTTTCTCGTGTTTGAAGAAAATGAATGGCTTTAGTACATATTGAGTAGAGTGCATGCCAAGTTCATGTGGTTAAGTCAACCTTTCAAGATCACAAAGGAAGCTATAAGGATTGTTACTGGTTTGAATTCATCTGGTGGGTTGCCAACATTAAAATTTGTGAAGAACCAAACAGTCACTGAGGCAACCGGTTCAGTTTTCGACGAGAGGGCCATGACAATAAATGACATCATTGAAGTGAATGTGAGATTTTCTTCTATGGTTATTGGTTATAAAATCTATCACTCCAGCCAAGATAACTTTATATCCAGTACTGCAATCTATGCAGCTTATCAGATGGTCAAGGAAAATGCAGAATATGACCTATGTGAGTTACTCAGAGGCCAACTAATTGAAAATCTTGCCAAAATCAAGAAGGATAAGAACTCTTTCAAGTATGGTATTTTTTTGTTATATCTGTTTTTCTACTTCATGAATGAAGTTCTGGGAGTTGGAAGAGTGCAATGGCAAGGTGACAGACCGGTATCTATTCAAATCAGAGACATCTTATATGGAATTGGTGACAGAAAAGCAAGGAAAACTTTTATCTGGGGTTACTTCAAAAGCTTTCAGAGTGAAATGCAAGCCAGGGAAAGGATTCCTACATCTATTGTGGAAAAGTATATGGACACTATTTGCTTCATGGTTGATATTGATCAGTGCTTGATGGAAGTTGCTGAACCTAGAATAGTTTGGATAATGTCTATGGGTTATGAGGTTGAAGAACACATTTTGGAGTTGTATGCTCAACACCTGTTAAGTAAACCTCGAGATTTGACAAAAGAAAGGTATGGTACCTTTGAAGAGAAGGATATGCAAGTGCATGAACAACTGAAGAAGCCTATGATAGTTTGGAAGGTAAGAAAGGAAGTTGAATCTTTTGCAGAAAGCATGGGGATATCAGCTGAAGCTGTGAGGGAAGCTAGGAGGAAAAGAGAACAAGCTGAAGAAGGAGAGTCTGCTAGAACTGAGTCTGCTAGTCCGACAACATCCTCTACTAGAACTAGACCTACAAGGAGCTCTGCACTCTCATCTAGTCCTGCAAAGAAATCAAGCCCTGTGAAAGTTCAAGTCAAGACATTCGGGAGAGAAGGGAAGAGAAAGAAGGATAAGAGTACAAGAGTCTATGTCACAGTTGAAGAGGATGAAGAAATTGAATCTGATGAAGAGGTAATAGAAATCAAGCATAAGGGCACAAAGGCAACAAAAGTTTCTAAGGACAAGCCCTCCGATGAAGAGAAAGTAAAGAAAAAGATGAAAATTGACAGATCAAGTATGTTTGTAGAAGAAGGGGAAAAAGCTTTGATTAAGGATGGTAATCTTAGGCCACTTTGTGAATGGTATGACACCTTTGATAGTGTTGGTTAGAGAATTCTTGAAGAAGCCACAATAAAGTACTTGAATAATTTCAATATGACTCTCACAGAAATAATGTCAGAGTATCCTAAAGGGCTTTATGAAGTCTTGGAAATGAGGAGAGTAAATGCAAGAACTGAAGAAGAGCAAATGAGAGAACACATACTTGTTGATCTATGTTTGGTAATGTTAATAGAAGAGATGAAGAAGATCCTCAATGAAGCAAAAAGGGATTTTAAGAGCAAAACAAGGGTGAATAAGCTTATGATCGGACAAACTGAAGAAGTTGCAAAGGACACTGAGAAAATTCTTAAGGCAGTTTTGTTGAAGAACATATACAATGTTGTGTCTGAAGAATCTCATGATGAAAATGCTCCATCTGGTTCGGAAATTGAAGAGGTGAAAGAAGATACAATTGAGGACACTCAGAGTCCTCTTGATATGCAAGACACTGAAATTCCTGTTTGTTACCAAAATTTGCACCCGATTCTGAACTAAACAAGTTTCAACAATTTTGGTAAAACATTGGATTCACTTCTATGTGGGACACTTGGAATGAAGTGAAACCTTCGGGTTCTAGGCCGGCTCCTATTTAGATAATCATCTAAATGCACTTAAATCACTTTGAAAACTTGAAGGGGAAAAAGGATAGGAAGAAAACTAAACAATAAACAATTGGATATTTAAAACTTCTCAAGGTGATACACCGAAAATATGATGATATCTTGTTTCAACAACACATAACAATGAAAATCTGACAATACTAAGCGCATAAAACACAACTTTGGTATATGAGCAACTGCATAAAATGTTTTATAGATAGGTATTAAACCAGTTCCAGACTTTAACTTAGTAGGAAAATATAAAATCCTCACAACTAACCAGGCCTGAACTAGATAAAATTTCACAATCTATAATCTATTTAGCTATAAGATCTTTACTTAAGACACGATTTTAAGACATAACATGTAGGATTAATGGAAATATCAACATGAAACATCAAATTGAAAATAGAAAAACATACAAAAGTGAACTCCAAAGTAGGTCCCAAAAAGCTCTTGAATTATCAGAAAATGACTGTGAGGAAGTCCTCAAAATATCATGAGTTACAACTGCCAAAAGAACACAAACTCTGGCACTGAAAGTCTCCAAAAGCCTATGTTACAGAATGTAGAAGAACTAACTAAAAAATGAGCTTCAAAACTCATAAGTACAACTCACAACCACTCAGGGTTGGATCTAGAAAAATAGCCCCCAAAATAGGACACTCCACTCTCTAAAAGATAGTCAGATACATGGAAAAGTCTCCCCAAGTCATTAACCACCCTATGACTCAGCAAAACAGCCTCTGAAAGCACTCCAACTGACAATAAAGGCATCCTAACTGCTTGAGAGAAGTCAAATCCGACCCCTGAATCTTCTCTAACATCCCTAGATACCCTCCTAATGCTTGCAAACTGCAAACAATCTCCCAATATTCTTTCAAAAGGCATTAGATTTTAACAACTCTCATAAAAGCAAGTAAGGGTACTCATCTTATCCTTGCATAATAATAGACACATGATTTAAATGATTTATAAGGTCATCATCAAAATCATGTGCTTTACATTTATACTCTAATGCAAGAATAGAAGGGTATAGTGTATTTATTGTTTACAAGGTTGAAGTGGCAAAGAAGTCATAAAGACTTAAGGCATATTCAAGGAAAAAAAATCATAAGGCATATTCAAGGAAAAAAAATAATAAGGCATAAGACTCAAGTCTTAGCCCACACATTACTCATATTAGTGACCCTTTTATTTTAAGACAAGAGTAAAAATGCAATAAGGCATCGGTATGCATTAACTATTAGGGTAAAACCCTAAAAGACAAAAATGCCAAAAAAAGAAAGGCATTTTCATTTTGTTTCACTGAACTTTCTAGAATCTTCTGGATGAAGCTAAGTCCTCCGCCATTGGGAAAACCCTAGCTGAGCTTTGAAGATTGAAATCTCTGCCTCTTTACCATTTCCTTTGCAGATTCTAGAGATATGAAGCATGGTACGTCTAATTTTTTCTTCAATTTTGGGAGATTCATGTGTATTTCGAAAGCTTTTATAAACCTTTTGGCCTCTGAGGCCGCGGCTTCTACATCTCTTTCTCATCTTCTCTTACTCGTTTCATTCCTCTGTGTTCATTTATGTGCATTCGGCGGCCATATATGCCTCTGTATGGAGTTTTGGGAAGCTTGAATATGGCAGTTTTGAGAGTATTTCAAACACCAGGCCTGTGAGTAAGCTCTTTGTTTGTCTTTTAATTGCTTTCATCAAGATTTGCAAATAAAACTGTTGCATTTGAGTTCTGTTTGCAAAGAATATGAACATATTTTGTATAATGTGTTTTCCTGTGCAAAGATATATGAGCACTTTTGATTACTAGGGCCACAACCATACTTTTGTTGCAGACATTTGAGATCTCCAAATTCGTGCCCTTTGATTGAAGAAATTGCCACCATTCTGTGTCCTGACTCAAATGACCTCATTGTCCTCTATTTCTTGCTTTTAAAACACATTTCATGCTTTTCCTATGCATTCTTCGTATTTCCTGATTTATATGGCAGTAGCCATAGTTTGCAGTTGATTTTCCACTTTTGGCTGCCATCCCTAGATGTTACCATCCACTCTACACACAAAATAAATACCTAAAGTCTTCATCTTGAAAACATGCTTCCTCCTGTCTCTTCCCCTAATTGACCTTGATAGGATACTTCCACTCACCAGTTCAGATAATCCCACATCAGTCACTGTCGTGTCCTTGACATGAGAGCAAGAAAGTTCGTGGTCCATATGAACACCAAACGACATTGCTAGAAAACAGACTTGGTGCCCTAAAATTTGATTATCCTCGTCTTCTGGTAGAATCTTCAAAATTTGAAGATTCACCTCAACTTCCATAGTCTGAAGCTCATTGTACCATTCAAAGCCTGAAGCTTTAGTTACTGTTGCATCAGATACATCAAGCACACCTACTCTTGTGTCTGGAAGAGATGGTTTTAAACTATCTAAAAGCAAGCGCAATTGAAACAGAGGTGGCCTAAGAGGATACTCCATGCTTATTTTCACCTTTGCTTCCAGATCAAATGGTTTTCGTCGAGAAGCATCTTCCCTCCTGTATATTAGATAGAATTCTCTGACAGCAAAATCCTCCCAAGGCATTCCAACTTTACTGTCAGATCTAACATCCGATGCAGAATCCATATCTAAATCCATTTGTGCCAATTCAATCTCATCATTCTCAATCTCCAAAAACAATGCTAGATCATCTCCAACTTCCTCACCTAAAGTGTCTCCACATTTTGAGCTACCATAAATAAATCCTCTACGCTGTCCAGACTTCCCCTTGCTAGGCACCACACTTTTTGAAATCAACGCAAGACGACTAGAGTTGTCAAAAGGAGATTCTTTCATCAATGGAGTTTTGACCCCATATGAATTAATTCCATTTATGGCCAAAGTGTGAGTTCCTGGTGGAAGCTCCCCATCTTCTCTTGTACTCTCAAATTCTCCCTTAAGGGAAACACCCTCTCCATCCACAAAAAGTGATGGATCAGTGTTTGGCTCTTCACCACCAAAAGAATGAGCTGAAATGTGATTGTCTCTAACTTCCACCACAGACCAGCTTTGCAAAGTACACTTAAACCTGTGTGTTGCCCATGCCACATCTTTCAATGTTAGAGATGGCATCTTGAGCTTTGATAATGAGTCAAGCTGTTCCCGATTTCTCTAATTTCTCACTTAGCAATACTATTGATCAAGCATGAATACTTAGATTGAAACTATTTAATTTGCATAGTCATAAACTCTTGTAGCTTACTGCCTTTAATATGCATTGTTATTTTGTTGAGCATCATGTCATGAGTGTCTTTGGTTGCATTATTTGATCTGATTATTGTTGTAGATTAATTCCTCAGATGCTTATTACTTAGACTAGTGAATTTGTCAATTCACTATTGTGAATGATAAACCCCTTCTTGAGTGGACCACCATGAAATGAGAAGGATTTTTGTCTCTGTTTTCTGCAAGCCTACTGTGAATCTTTCTTTATGACCTGCACTGGTACCTTAGCTTCATTTACATTTGAATACTTATTGCTTCAATCAGCAAACATTGTTATTGTAATCTGCATTAAATGTACTGAAATGCATCTAAAAGTTATGCATATATAATGAGCTGGGCTCAACCCTTGTGGGAGCCACATTTATCTCCACTCATTTGATCCAAAAATAATTGCACCTATAGCTGCACATGGAACAAACAAGTTAGAAAAAATGACTGTCTTTTGTGTGTACATTGACCAAATGGTTTTTCTAGACACCTAAGGCACTCATTAATCTTTGATGCACATGGAGATGAGTTAATACATGCATAGGTAGATGATATAAATGATCATGTATGGTTATGACCTTTCATTGCTTGACTGCTGCAGGAACATGAGCGCATGAAAACTAGGAAGGACAAGCAACGAGGACATCATCGAAGCAAGACAAACCTCAACCAATCATTCAGGCAATGACTGGTCATCCCTCTTACATGCACATTTATTTTCCTTTATTTATTCATGTATTGATTTATCTTTATTTGTATAAAGGAAAAGTCAGTCTCACGGCTTGCTGTGTGAGACACATGTATCTTATCACATTCAATAAAGATTACATTTTCAGAAATATGTGAATCTTTCTCTATTACATGCATGTGTATGAATGTAATGGTCTGTAGTTGTAATCTTTTCAGATTTTTCATTTATACATTTGAATGTGATGAAGGAGGATAATAAAATGTACCTTATCTTCCTCAGTTTGAAACAAATTCTACCCTTTTGAACCAATGAGTGAAAAATGGGTAACAATTCCTATGGAGACTAAAGCTCCTAAAGATGTGTCAGTTGATGAAATTGAGATTCCTGAAGCTAAGCAAGAACCAGTGATTGAAGAAAAGAAGGCTAAGGAAAAGGAGATTCTTGTGGAAGCAAGAGACACTGCAAAGGCAGTAAAGGAGTTTTAAGAAGAACAACAAGAGGATTTTGACCCTGAATTGGTTAAAGGTCCTATCAACTTGGCCACTTATCTCCCATTGAGAAGCTGAAGGTAGCATCATTTGCTTAGGCCAAGGCAAGGGAGGAGATACTGAAATCTCACATTGAAGACAACGAGTTGTTAAGGCTTGCATCCAGTATCTTGGAGAAGATCATGCCTACATATGTCAAGGACTCATCTGATTCTCCATCCGATCAGCTGAAGAAACTTGTCAACTCTATAAGTACTCACTTTGAGTCTCTTGAAAAGTCAACTGAGGATAAGGTTCATAAAGAATTTGATGCAAAAAGGTTCAGTAGATTGAAGTGTATGATTGCTAATGATAAATCTTTGTTAGCCACTTTGTAAAGAACATTCAAGGTGCTTTATCTAAAGGTGGAAATATTTACAAGTCATGCTTATCTTTGTCTAAATTCACTAAGGACACTGAAAAGAAAATGAAGGATTATTACAAACAGTTAGCAGTTATTTCTCAAACCTTTGATCCTCTAACCATTTCTATCAGCAAGCAAGAAGGTCAAGTCATATCCCTGCTTGACAAAATTAAAAGCTTGAAGCATGAAGAAGGCAGAATTGTTGAAAGGGTATGTGAACTTAGAGGATTGATTGGTCCTAAAATGGAGACAATGCTTAGTGCATTGAAGGAAGCATAGGATGCTATGGCTGTCAGTGATCCGACAAATCTTGTGTCAACAGAGATGCAATCCTACTTGTTATGTGGTCACATGACTATTTTGGAGAGTCTCAAAAAGAGTTGGAACACTAGTTTGAGCCTATTGAAGAACAATTTTGCAGACTTATTCAAGTTCATGTAAGTTAAAGAGGCATGTTTGTACATGTGCAGTTTGTTCATAGAAATTTTGTTTGATTTTTGATATGTGGATTCTCGTCTTTGCCATTGATGTCAAAGGGGGAGTGTGGGACAATGAAAAATGCCTTATTCATCTCAAGGGGAGTTGTGTTTCAAAGTTTTGAAGGTTGGCAGTGTATTCATGTTGGTATTGATTCTGACACTTAGTCATTTTTCACTAAGTATTGCCATCAATGCCAAAGGGGGAGATTGTTGGCAAGAGACACTGCACAAGTCATCTGGTGTTGTCATTGATGGCAAACCTAGTCAGTTATCTTATCTGCACTTCAGTATTTGCTCATACCGGAAGTCAGATTGAAGTTTTGTGATTAACTGTTAAGGTTGGAACAGAGCATCCGACAGAGTTGTGTTCATCAATTCATATGTAATTTCATGTTATCATTTTGTGTTGCGGATCTCAGGGAAGATTTTTCGATGTATGAACTATGTTATCCTTGAATGATAGAGCCTCGTATTGATTGGTGTGCAAGTTAGAAGATCTAGTTTGATGATTTTTTGTTTAACAGTGCAAGAAGGCCGACTAAGTGAATGTAGTGTGTTGCGGATATTCGAGGAGTAATTGTTTAAGGTGTTTTGTGTTCGAGAATGTTGTTTTGGGTCCTCACTATGTTGTGGCCGACATTGGTTGATTCACATTGATAATTATTTATGGATTGGGCCAACAATTTGTATATGTTTTATATTTTGTAAAAGCCGACATGTAATTGATGTAATCTCTAGTCGTGGATATATATTTAAGCAATTGTTTATATCATTTTGATGTATGATGTGATGTGTTGCGAAAGTCAGAAGAATTATTGATCCATTGTGCACAGTTTGATTTGAGCAAAAAGAAGATTGGTGATCTGAATTAAAGCAAATAGAGTTTCAAGAGCAGAAGAGTAGAATCAGACAGAGTGTGAAGAATGTTGCAAATGTGCTTAACCGAAACTGTAATAAGGCATTAGCAGATGCTACTTTCTCAATTCAAATCCTCTGGATGTAATCCAAATGTTTTTGTAAGATAGTGAGTCTTCCTTTTTGTATTTGAGCAGTGAGCTCTAGGCAGTGTGCCTGAATGCATGTGCATTCCCCTTTTGTAAACACTTATATTGAGTATACTCATATTGTGGATTAAACTCCACCACGATTTTTCCCCTAACAAGGTTTCCATGTAAAAAATCCTTGTGTTATGGTGTTGTGGTTGATTGTTTTGTGTTCTTGCATCTTTCTTTTGCTTCAATACTATAAGTGGTTTAAAGATCAGGTTAATAAAGTTAAATTTTGCAGAACACTGATTCACCCCCCCTCTCAGTGTTCCTTGATTTCAACAAGATACACGTTTGTTATTACTTGCAATTTATTTAATGGGGAAACCTTCACAAAACACACTATAGCACGTATTATTGAGGGCATGATTACACTGTGTTGGAAAGTGGAATATCTCATACCCAAACATAGTGTAATCATGCCCTCAATAATATGTGCAAAATCTTGATATAATCCAAAAAGAGAATGGGGCGAACAGCCAAAAAGAATGTGTTTTCTATGTTATAAATGAATTTGTAGAAATGAATTGCAGGTTGGAAAACATAGTGGGTTGTAAGTTATTTCATTCTGCTTGTTCAAAGCTAAAGTGTTGAAAGCTCAGGGAGGAGTTGTAGGTGAGGGATACATAAAACTAACCAAATTGAAGCGAGGGGTGAGTAACCAATTGGGTTTTACGTGTAGAGGGTTTTAAAACAATATGTGGGTTGCAGGTTTCATAACACCGAGTATTTTCCAACCTGTGATTTTACATGACATAACATGTTTTGAAAGCTGTAATTTCTCATTGTGTACATCATAATTAATAAATGTTGTTGTTATTTTAAATGTATACAGACATATGTACACTTATCGATGTCTTATAACAAATACGAGCTATATAGAAACATGTTGTCTATTATTACTTGCAATTTATATAATGGGGCAACCTTCATAGAAAACACTATAACACATTATTGAGGGCATGATTACACTGTGTGGAATATCTCATACCCATAGTGTAATCATGCCCTCGATAATGTGCTAATTTCCAAAATTGCAAACTTGTGTTCACCCTATTCTCTTTGTAGGCCATATGAAAATTTAACACATATCATTGAGCACATGATTACAGTGTATTTAGGTATGGTTTGTTGCACTTTCAAAAAGACAACGTTTCCAAAACACATTGGTTGTAATTCATTTTTAGAGTTTTCCAAATTTGTGATACTTATGGCATGAACATTAAAATCACAAAATTTAAGAACCCTCAATAGAAAAACACATAAACAACTCTAGAACTTGACATTAGGTATGACACGGGTTGTCTCCTTGGAAAACTGCATAGCTAAGGCCACAAAATGTCATTTACCAACAAACTTGGAAACCCCTCTTAATATCAATGAATACCCCTTTTTCGCAAACGAAAACCCATTCACTTCTTTACAATCCCTATGTGGGATGGAAAAATGACATATTTCTAGTAGATATACATACCTGCTACCTGCCTGCACCTCTCACATGTTTTTTTGTAGAGAGAATGATCGCTCTACTTCTTCCTCCAAACACCTGCAACTCCCTTTCGATCTCCCCACCTTTCGGCGATTACAAAATGGTGTCCTTCCTAGTTTTTCAAAACATAAATTTTGAAAATAATACCATGAAACACAGCTACAACAATTCAAAATGTCGTTTACAAACAGATGTGCAAAACCCACTGACTAAAAACCAAAACCCACTCTACAGTCCCTACATAGGATGGCAAAACAACATATTTCTAGCAGATATACATACCTTCTACCTACCTGCACCTCTCACATGCGTTTTTGTAGGGAGAATGACCGCTCTACTTCCTCCAAATGCTTGCAACTCCCTTCTGAGCTCCCCAACTGTCAGCGATTGATTTGTGAATGACAAAAATGGCCAACTTTTTGGCTTTTCGAAAACATTATTTGAAAACATGTTGGCATATGTGAGCACGTTTTTCCAGCGAGGACAATTGATAGCACTTACTAATGACACACACCTAAACGTTTGTCCGTCAGTCGCCTAAACGTTCGTTTGTCAATCTTATCTCATAATGATGCCATCATATGGGGAATGGGGCATTATGTTATCATGTTTATGACATGTGTTATGGAAATATGATTTAACTTGCAAATTTGAAATATAAACTTGCACAAAATAATGGAGAAATGATTTAAATTGCAAATAAATCACACAACTCAAGAGCCATACACATAACACACGGATTTACGTGTAGAAAACCCTTTCAAGTAAAAAACTCCACTAAGAAAAGAGGGCAAATCTATATTATTCTTCAAAGAGATTACAATACATAGAATTTCCTCAATCTTGACTCCAATCCAACATCTTTGTACATGTAAAACAACTCATGGTGTCTCCATCTCAACCCCTCAATATATAGATTCATGGAGGCTCAAATTACCACCATAAAACATTATTATAGGTCAAAACAAGGTTCGAAAATACCATGGTAAAAATCCATACAACCCCTTACATGCTAAACACGGTCTTTTACATGACATTACACTCTCTTCCAAGTTGTCATAAGAATCCCTAAAAAATAGGAGATACTCTTACATGTGTCATAGACCATCAATAGCTTATGCAAAGATTCTCTTGCGCGTGTCATAATGATTCTCACGTCCAAAATGATATCCCCCACTTTTAGCCCTTACAGTTGTCATAGAATCCGTCATAACATCCTTAAAAATAGACTTTCCATGTTATACCACTAAGTGGACATCTTTTGACAACTAATAACTTATTTTTAAGGTACCGACATGTGGCAAAAGTGCAAACTCAAAAGCTCACGCCTTTCTTGATGGAGAACAATTATTTAATAACAAAAATGATATTTATCCATGAGAAAATGCAAATTAATAATAAATAAATAACTTAGAAATTGCCAAAGTTGAGACACCTTGATTCCCAACAAATAGCTTCTACCTATAGAAGGTACTCCCTTCAAGGAACATGGAAAACCTATTATGCCATATGAAAAAGTATTGGGAATATTTCAATTATTAAAACCCGATGTTGCATATGCCAAGTTACCTATATTAAAAGGGGCATCCTGCATGCATTAACTTTACATGAAGTATATGGATCAACATGTAAACACAATGATCCATAGATATTCTTATGACAATGGGAAGGTGCCATGTTGACACAGTCGAGCTCAAAGACATCATGCCCTTCTCACAAAGAGCTACCTTTCATAGCCAATTAGAAAACAATAATTCTCTAATCATGCCAAGTCGTCACACCCATGAGATATCCAAGGATTGAAAAAAGGCAAACATTGGCAAATATATAGATACCGTGGACTAAGCCACCACTTATCTCTGCAGATTAAATAATAGAGCCGACCATGTGCACCCTTTGGTAAGGAGAAACGGAGCAAAGGCATGATAAATTTTTGCCAACAGGGACTAGTAATGCAGCATTAGTAGAGGTGAATTTTGCAACTTGGGGATAAGAACATGTAAACTATACCCAAAACCAATAACTAATGCAAAATTTCAATTGGGCACAAACTGTGCCAACAGTGGGAGGCTCCAGATTTGCCCAATGAGAACTCTCAATGGGTGGTGCTTCGGCATGATGATCCTCCCTGCCACTTCCTGATGTTGCTGCTTGTGCTTAAGCTTATTTATGTTTCAGACTCTTGAGATACTTAACAAGACATTTTTAGAATTCCATCCTTCTACTTAGAAATACATTCTTAGATAAGGTTTAACAAGACAAGAAAAATTACCCTTGATCAAAACAAGAAATGAAAAATAATTTTCACCTCTTCGAAACATTTCTAAACTGGTTTGGACTTTTTCTTTCATTTCCATTGATCCTATTAGTAGGGTTTTGATACTTATACGTAGACCATGCACCACGGCTATTTACTATACCAAATAAGCTTTTGGGAAGTACTACAAGAATCAAGCTTAAAAAATGCTTTTCGATTTGAAACTTTAAGCAAGGAGATGGAAACTTCTACTAGCATTTTAATGTGCTGTCTAATTATATCATATCATGAAACTAATCGAGTATGTCTTAAGCTACACTATACTAGAGATTTTGGTAAGTGCTACAAGAATCGAGTCAAAACTATACTTTTCTAAGTTAAGCCATTCTTATATAATTATGAAACAAAAGTAGATTACTGTTTCAGTTAAATTACTTTCATCACTCAGAAATTATGTTTCAGTTGATTCCATTGTCAGTCCCAAATTCAATTGCCCAAAATAATGAACACAACAATATAATCCCCACGAACAGAAAAAACTGTACCTTCAAAATAAATTGCATGTCTAATTAGGCGATGAAGCAAATACAGAGGCAGTTATCAATAGGGTGGAACTTCTAGTGTCCACTGGCTCATCTGCATTGCTTTAAATTTCACATGATGACAAGCACGTCTTTTTCTCTATTATTTAATATGACAATAAAAATTATTCCAAGAGATTTCTTGGTTTTATTATGCTTAATCTGATTGTAGATGGGTGCATAAAAATTTGAGTGATAAAAGTACAATTGGTTGCATTATGAGCATACTAAAAATTAATCTTAAATTACATCTGTACATTCTCATTCAGAGATTCGAATATGTTACAGATTATTATACATTCAATAAGTTCATATAACATTTTTTATACATTCAATAAGTTCATATAACATTGATTTACAAACCATTACAAAACATATAAAATTGGGGGATATTTTTAAACACTTCCACCTTCCCCTTTTCTTCCAGGACATAATACTAGCAAATGAAAGAGACTATCCTAGCTGATGTGTGCCATTATATTTGAGAAAATGCCTTTTCAGGGTGTTGAAGCACTTGTTGGTGCCCTCTTAGGCTTCGAAGTCTGTTGACCATTCAAGCAACCATAAGAATAATGTGCTATTAGACAGGCAAACAAGTATTAACTTTTTTTTGAAAGTGCTAATTTTCAGCATGGATGTGTACAGAAAGCTAGGTGATCATGTGATCATTGGCCACATCATTTAGGGTCACAGGATGCTATAGAACAATATTTCTTCTTTATAAGAATTAATATACATGTAAAAAGTCAAACATTATAAGTTTACGAGAAAAACTGCAAAATTTCAGGGCCATGGGTTTCTAACAAAAGTCATTTCCTTTCTCCAATGGAATAGTAATATAAAAACTACATCTATTCTTAGTACATGTTACAATGATCATATTTAACAAAAGATGGCTTCCAAATACATGCCAAAAGCACTAGTTATGGAAATAATAAATCAAAAGGTTAAATAAGGAATTAAAATAAAATTCATGTGAATTTATTATTAACTATTATTGAAGCCCATAAAAAGGTGGTGGGCATGAATACTAATGAAAGAATTAAATAGTTTGCTTGGAATATAGATGAACCATGATGTAGATGTGTCTATAACACATGAAGTAATGAAGACACCTCTCACAATGCTAAACTATTACCACTTCTTAGAAAAAATACAATGGACAATTGAGATTCTATATTTTTGTAATGGTGAAAATTGCATACCCATGCTATTTTCTCTTATCTTTTGGGCTTGCTTGCAAGTGGCATATTCTTGTGTGAATTTGGCTCATGTCAACACATATCCCAATCCCCTTTTATCACTAATCCCCAAAGGTTTATTCATAATCCCTAGACCTATCATTTATCACCTTGAATAAGATCACGAGTTTGGACCCAACCTAGGTCACTTCTGCACTCATGGATCTAAACCTTAACTTTTAGAGTTCAAAATTCAAATTTACACCTTATCAACATTCCCACTAGCCATTGTGAGCCAACCTAGCACATGGTTGTGTTGATTTTGTGTGCATGGTGGTTTTTTCTAAACACATTCACCCATTTGAATCATGTTGAAATGTGAAAAGAACATCTAGATTAAATAGTTTAAAGGAGAACCTATTTTGCATTTGTCTACATGTGACATCATCCTAGGGCCACTATGCACTTGCTTACTATCTTTGATCTTTTGCTTCATCCAAAAAGACAAAAAAAAAAAAACATTCCCACCTTATAAAAAAAAAACATTCCCACTAGCCATTGTGAGCTAACCTAGCACATGGTTGTGTTGATTTTGTGTGCATGGTGGTTGTTTTTAAACACTTTCACCCATTTGAATCATGTTGAAATGTGAAAAGAACATCTAGATTAAATAGTTTAAAGGAGAACCTATTTTGCATTTGTCTACAAGTGACATCATCCTAGGGCCACTACACACTTGCTTACTATCTTTGATCTTTTGCTTCATCCATAAAGGCAAACTAATTGAGGAGAATTTGAGCCTCACAATTTAGTTCCCCAAAGGTGTTTATAAACACTACCAATCATTGTGCAAATTCAAATATTAAAAATCAATGCGCATGAATTTGTCACAACCCTTGCTCCTTTGTTAGTCACATAGGTGACTTTTTGGGGGCCCAAATGTAAAGTTAAATTAAAAAGAAATATATATATATATATATATGTTGGTGTAACAACTAACACCTCTGGAGTGCAAGTTGGTACGGACAACTATGCACACTACGCAATGAGTGCTCTTCAAATTAGGAGGGGAAGCTCCCTCGTTGTGCTGACAAAAGTACTTGAAAAGCGAAAAGTAAACTAAACTATATCTTGTCTTTTTGTCTCAGCTATAAGAGGCACAAGGTTTAAGGAAAACTCAATACGTTGCAGCTAAGTATTTTTTGGTTTCGCAAGACTTAACTACAACACTCAAAACTAAGTAACTTAACTATCCAATCCCCTCAAGAATTCAAAGCATGAGGAAATGAAGCGGGAATGATTATCTGACGATAAGCCTAGTACAGACTCACAACGTGAAGGCAAGGTGGCACAACTATCTGCTTGTCTGAATAAGCTTATTGGAAACAACAATACACGATAAACTAAGTACAGATTCTCAACTTGAAGGCAAGGTGGCACAACTATCAGCTCAATCTGAATAAGTTTATTATTCACACACAACACACAATAACCAAGAACAGATTCTCAACTTGAAGGCAAGGTGGCACATCTATCAGCTCAATCTGAACGAGTTTATTGAACACAAAACATGAAAGATAGCCAACTAGGATAATAAATTGCATAGGCGAGACACGCATGCAATCTACGATCAAACTAGCCACTATATCTAACTAAAGCAAGAATTCACCATCATAATTGCATGAAACCCATGTGGCATAACAATTCATCACAATAGTAAATACTCATGAACAGATACAGAACGAGCAATATTGAAGGCAAGGCACAATATATATTTCTCTCTCGTGCAAAAGTTATGTACAAATGACCAAAAGCTCTTATTTATAGACATCAAAAGGTGTGGGGAACCCTAAAATCACCTTGAGTCAACTACAGTCTTGCAATGCATGCAAGATTTATTGCTAAACCCTAATAAAGTAAACTATACAGTTAACTGGAAAGCTACCATCAGTTAGCCGAAACATCTAATCTAAAAATGGACAATTGCACAAGCATGCACGTCCTTATTGAAAACATGTTAACTGGAACACTACCATTAGTTAACGTAAACCCTAAATACAACTCCGAGTGAATAAAGCTAATCTCAGAATAGATATGCATGAGATGAGACAGCGAGTTAACTTGAAAAGATAACACCAAGTTTAACTCCTGTGTGTAATGTCTATTCTGAGAGGTGGGAACTGAAGTCTACTGGTCGTGATCTTGAGCAACCAATCCCTCAATGAGATTATTAACTGTATCACTATCTGGAGCTCTGATACTCTGCCGAAGTATGCTATGTCAGTGCAACATGTCCTCACCAGCTGTGATCTGGGACTGAAGTTCACCTCTACTCCTAGTTGCTTCATCGAACAATGCTGACATGATTGTAAGCTGATTAATCTTACAGCCAATGGTCTCCCCACTGAAAATAGTATGAATGAGTGCTTGGAGCTCTAACTGAACATCAGTAAGCTCAACATATGCACCACCCTCAATCTAATACCGACACGGTAAGCGAGATACTAAGGTTCTCACAAACCGGAGTGCACTAGTAACGTGCTCTCTACTCTCAACCAACTCTGACGCCATTGTTTCCTCTATCTTTGCCTTGAAAACCAATTGTGTTTTCCAAGAGTCTAGATAGCTTCTTTATCCTCTGCATCTGTGACTGATTCATATGCCAAACTCAGGTGAGCAATCATAATCTCGTCCCGGGGTCTATTAATCGCCATGTCTCGCTCTTCATCCTGGAGACATAGACAGAGCTCTCATGCATTGTACCGCAACTGATATAACTCTGTAAGCATAGAACGGCCTCTAGCAACGAACTCCTCCTCCCATTCCTCCAAATGCTTGCCATATGCAACTAAATGATTAAGTTGGCCTTGTTCTGCTGGAGGCTCAAGCATCGGCGGGAGTGTGGCGGTAACATTTGACTTGTGTACAAGGCTAGAAATGTACTGACGAAAGCTGTCTGATTTCAGCCTTGAGGGCTGCCTTGTCCTCTTCGTCCTTCAGCATTCTATCCTCGACACTGTCTGTAGCAACCTGTAGGAGATCAACCTGAGTCTGGCATGTGCTACGACCAAGGTTGACTGTGATAACCTCGAAGCCCTGAGATTCCAACTCGTCCAAGCTCTTCCCCTGTGGAGGTATAGCAGTCTCAACGACGATCTCCATATCAGTATTCCTCTCCACGTGGACCATGTTCTTGATCCTCTTGTCTGGCACATCCTAGTAAACCTAATCAAAATCTGAATGATTAAGGATATAGGATGGCTGCCTCCTCTTCCTTCCCAGTTGTGCTTCAATCCAAGATTGGTCTCGGCTAATGCTACTGGAAGGATCTGTACTAGCAATAGGAGGTTGTGACGAGAGTGAATATGTAGAAGAATTGCTGCGAGATGGGGAGTCTAAATCCAATTCACTATGAATTGGGACTGTTGACTGCTCTGGAACTGGTATAGGAACTTGAGGCTGAACCTTAGGCACTGGCAGACTCTGAACTGGCTTTGTGACAAGCTGTCTGACAGGGTCCATGTGTGTATCAGTGGCAAGTGCCTTTCCTTTTGAATTGTTTGGCGCTTGACCTTTCTTGGGAGGGTTACTCCTCTTCTTCTGTTTAGGTTTCGACGAGGAAGGTAGCGAAGGATCCACCACTGAGGGCTCTGCTCTAGGCACACTTACCCTCCTGGTCTTCTTGTTGTCGAGGAAAAGTATACTGTTCTGAATAACTCTACTTGACCTCTCCTTTACTGTTGCGTACTCCTTGGCGTACCAATCAACTGTTGGCAGCGGCTGTGTGTCAACCTGCTCTCTGAAAAACTGAGGAAGAACTTCTCCCTCATCATTTGATAAACCTCCCACATCTTCTGAGAAGAAAACAAAAATCTGTGAGAGAGAGAAGCGGTTGTAGCTACGTCTGTGAACCTCAAAGTCGTCCACGCAATTTGCCAAATAGTCTTCCATGGAAGGCTTATGATATGCGCGACCACCAAGGCGAGCTGTGTAATGACCCCAAGGATCATAGGTATGTACCTCAACAAGATACTTGAGATGATACCTCTTGAGCTCTTGTCCTATAGCTTTGGCATCAACTACCGTCTTGCACCAATATATTCCAAATTGAAAAGGAAAATTGCCAGCTGGTCTATGCTTGCGACGCAAATGACGATGAACATCATGCAATTGCCTCAGGAACTCCATAGAAACTGTCCTATCCGAAGGATAGCATGGAAGCATAATTGGATTTCCTATAAATCCATATACTCGGATATAAGTGTATGTCGGCAACTGAATGAACCAGTTTTCCCAACCATCCATCGCTGCTCTAGCAACTGCCGAGATACAAATGTGCAACTCCCGGTCCAAATTTCTCACTGTATAAGTTAGGAAAGCCTCGTGAACACGCTTGAAGTGACATTCAACCTTAGTGAACTCAGGCTGATCATAATAATGATAGACTTTCTGAACACTGAGAATGCCCACGGTGTTTAATCCTTGAAACTGACCCTGATAAGCAATCAAGTACATGAGATAAGAACACATGTGAAACTCATGAGCAACTAAGAAACCGGTCATTTGCTTGTGGATAACATCGCTGATGAAGGATGCCCAATCATAATGCTCCTACCCAGATATGATGCGACCAATGATGTAATACATCCAAGGCTGGAAAACATTTGCATGTGAATGACCTGAGACACGATTCAAGAGTGTGATTAGAATTGAGTACTCATCCTTGTACTCACCACGACCCACATTGTTTGGCAATTTGTTCTTCGCTTGCTTTAACCATCGCTCTGCCATTTTACTTTGGCACTTGTCCACATCAGCGTTGAATGCCTGCTCGCATTGCTCCATAGAAATAACCAGACTGTTCGGGTGCTGAGGAATACCAAAACTTCTTTCAATGTCCAAAGGCTTGAGACTACAAATAACTCGTCCATCTACTGACACTATCTCACGAGTAGCAGAGTTGTAATGCTTAATACAAGACATCACGAACTCAATACAATGAGCGGAGATCGGTATGGAAGCGGCCTCTAATAACCCGGACTGTTGAATGTTCTGAATAATCGAATCTCTGATTTTGAATGGATCTAGGACTGCCTCTAGTAGCACCTTGTGGAGATTCGTCTCAACTGTCCCGATGAAGTCGTGAGTAAGGACTGATTTGGTCCTGTATTCGAGCTGAGTGTACTGCATTTTGAAAAACTCGCCTGTTGACTGTGAACTCGACTATATTCTGACAAGATTTCTGGAAAGCTAAAAATAGCCTGCTAAGGCAAAAAATAGCCTATCGAAGAGTTATTTTCGGCGAAAAATCTGAGATATGGGTTTTGTCTAGAAAAAGATTCTAAGACAACCCAAAACGTCAGAAATGCGAAAATCTGACTTCTACTCGACCATGCAAAGAATTTTCAGTTAAGAAAATTAGAAACTCGAGAATTGATGCTCTGGAGTTAAAAATTCCTGAAAATTCAAACACATGAATTTAATTCGAGGAAGCAATATAGAATCAATCCAGATGATCAAACTTGCCAAAATTTGCCAACTTCAGGAACATGCGAACTGAATTTTGAGAGAAATTTGAGAATCAAAGAGGAGAAAGACGTTTTTTCTATGTTCTTCTGTGAAAATCGCCCCCTGTTCTTGAAATTTCTTGATGAATGTGAACTTGAACCTGCGAAAAGAATTGTTTGATGCAATCGCCACTGGAGACTGATGATAAATTCGCCCAACCTATGAGAATTCACCTCTGCTCTAAAGAAATACGAATTTTTCTTTAGCTGGATGAATGTTTAATGATAGGCGCCATGAATAAATAGAGAAAATTCGCACCATAATGCTGACTGCAAGATTTATAAACCTCGACTGAAATAGAAAGCTTCTGATTGGACCCCTTCAGTTCGAACTGAGACTGACTTGAAGTCTAGAATAAAAATAATAATAAAAACATTTATCATGCAATTTGAAAATCCAGCACAAAGAGGCGCCAATTTTAAAAAATCGCCCTTTAATGCTCAAATATGCAAAAATAAATATTTAATATTATTTTAATTAGTTGACAAACCAAGTAAAGCTTTTGGATTCACCCGGCGAACTTCACTGATTTCAAAAAGTCCTCATTTGTCCTCATAGGCGTCCATTTGCTCAAGATATTACGTTTTTTATTAACTTCCTATTTTGTAGCTGACTACAAAATTACAACTGGCCATCTTTGACAATGATTTCCGGGTGACCAGGTGATGCTGGGACTGAGCAAGTGTATTCATTACGAAGCCTGCAGAGCAAGAAAGAAATGTCTGTTGGGAGCCATCACTGCAAAATCCATCATTTAACACCTCAAAGAATTAGGCGCCCTTGATTAAATTGATTTTCAGGTGTCAAACTTAACCATTTCTTCATACTGCCATTTGACGCTTCAAATGATTGCTGACGCCGAACGATGAACCCTGCTGACTGGATAACAGGCTCACTACGTGACTAGAGGTATTCTGCATCCAACGAATATACGCAAGGCACCTGAAAGTTGCATTAAGGACCCCAAAAGTAAGGGCGCCCCTGGCCTGAAAAAGCTCAAATACCATTTTGACGAAAGTACAACTCTTAACCAAATGCCCTACTTCGACCTCTGATATCGGAAGTTGTGGTAGCCTGATTCAAGCACCGTCCGTCTCAATGCGTAGCCAGAAGGACCTACGAGAAATGTCTTTGGAGGCGACGAAGCGAGAAAACTGCTTCTAAGACCTTAAAGAGAAAGGCGCCTTTCCCAAGATGGAATATACGACCAGACTTGGCCATTTTCTGAGTTGTCTTTGTTTTTCAGTATTTTGCAAAAGACCTCGCACGTACGAGCGTTTACCAAATCCTGGAGGCTGACGGCTGGGCTCGTTGGATAGCTGGAGTAATTGCGCACAAGTCCCATGAAGACTTCGAGAGCGAACAACTCCATTTGACAGGCCTAAAGGCTGGGTGCCCCTGGCCTACAGAGGCTACAATGAATATTTCATGTTCCTCTACCAACTAATTTACATGCCTGGTAGAATCTCTGCCACTATCACTTGGAGTGTCAGATCGACAAGCTGACTGGTGTGTTGCGAAGCCGGACTGGAGAAGCACAGATGTCAGGAAGACCTCATCTGCAAACTCTATCATCTTGTTGTACCCCAAAATTAAAATTTTTGGTACACTTAGATATTTTGAAGAAATGAGAAAGTCTTGTCAAATCATGTCAAAAGGTCAAAATTTGGGTGTGCATGTCTTGCATGAGGGGTTAAAACGATTTTTTTTCAAAATCTAACGATCTGGGTCTACTAAGAGCGGCTTAAACAACAAAACCCAGATCTCAGTTTTTCATCCCTAAATTTTAGGAAAACTGCTATTTTTAGAAATTTTCTAAAATTAGTAACGCTTTTATGGGTTTCTTTGAAGTGGATATCGGCAAAACTTTCTAAAAATAGAAAGTTGGTCTGTCAGGTTCCAAACTGATTTTGATTGGCTCAAAATATGTCCACATCAGGCTGGTGCAGTCAGAATCTCAAAATAATAAGTTTTGCCCTACTGGGTCTATTTTGCTTTTTCAGAAGCATACCAGGAGCTCTGAGGTCATTAATGGAGGTCATTTAGCTGCCAGGCGTCAGATTCAACACTCAGGCATTCAATAGAAGGAGAATTCATGAACGAGCACGAAAAACGAGAAAGAAATTGAAAAATGATGAAAATTTTCTAACACTGGTGACTTTGGGCGCCCCTGGTGAAGAAGGGCGCCCACCTTTTTAGGGCATCAGAAGATGAAATTAGGGTTTATGCATCCAGTCAAAGTTGCTCAGTTCTCTACCAGCTCCGCAGCAAGTTCGGCAGCGCAATCAACAAATTATCCAGTCATCAGGAATTCAGCGTTGAACGGAGGTATCCAGACTAATGTCAGAACAAGAGAAAATGAAAATTATCAGAATTTGACTAACTCTGGATAAAGTGGGCGCCCCTGGTGAAGAAGGGCGCCCAGCTTTTCGAGGAACCTAATCCAACAATTAGGGTTTGAGAATATGCTTGCTCTTTTCAGTATTCAACCAGCTTCGACATGCCTATCTCCGCTAGATCATCTGACTGCTCAATCTTCAGCAAATTCAAATCGAAGTCAAAGGTACAAAACGAAGGTTTCAAACTCTGATGGAAGTCAAAGATAAAATTGACTAAGTCTGGTGAGCTTGGGCGCCCCTGGTGAAGAAGGGCGCCCAAGTTTTCAGGAGCTCAAACAGAGGATTTTGCCGAAGTGTCTCTAATACGATCTCTTCACGTCTGATCCAGCTTTCCAACGAGATATCCAGCACGTCGATCAGAGGTCGTAGTCGCAAGATTTGAAGCGCTGAACGGAGGGTCCGACAAGAGCTAAATTTCAAAGTCCAGAAGCAAACACAGAAAAATCAAAAAAATAAACTAAGTCTAGTGAAAGTGGGCGCCCCCAGTCAAGATGGGCACCCAAACTTTTGAGGGGTCAAAATCCACTTTTTGACAAAATCTCTTCTAGAAGACCCCTCTTAGTTCTTCGTCAGCTTCGCGATGAGCATAACCGTCAGTCAATCTGACGCCCAGAGCTCCAGATTCAACGAGATCATCTGTGGAAGAGGAGTTAATGAAGAAATTGAAGATCATGAAAATGGCTAACTCTAGGTAAAATGCGCGCCCCTGGAAGGAAAAGGCACCTATGAATTCGGAAGTCGAGATCAAGTTTTTAGCCAGAAGCACCTCCAGAACATCCTCCTCAGAATCAGTCTGGCTCTGCGATGGATCTTTCCGCTCGCTTGTCGAATCAATCAACAAACGGGAAATCAGAAGCAAAGTAGGAGGACAAAGTGAAGAAAAGTTGAAAATATCAGAAAAATGGCTAACACTACTTAAAGTGGGCGCCCCTGGTGAAGAAGGGCGCCCAACTTCTCATGCCTTAGAAAAATTTTCGAGATTTTCAAAGTTTTCAAAATTGCAAATGAAGAAAGAGGCGTCCAAGTGCATTGAACAGAGATTTTAGGGTTTTTAAATAAAAGCAAAAGAAAGCAAAACCTAATTCAAGCCCTAAAGTCTATTTAACGTCTTTCTTTCATGTAATTTTCATTATTTTTGCAGGTAGCAGTCAGAGGAGAAAGTTGGAGCAACAAGTTTGAAGAATTTTCATGATTCAAGAATTCATATTTGCTAGTTTTTCATCAGATTTTTCAAATCAGCAAACATAAACCCTTGTTTTTTCAAGCTTTTTCATCCAGAAGATCAAACTTTTCAAAGAGAAGGCCAAGGTTTTCAGTTTTCAATCATCTAGGTCTTTTCACTTCAATTTTCTGAAGGAAATTTTCAAGAACTTCATCAAGTTGCAGTAGCTGCTTTTATCTTGCATGTCAGAAAATCTCAAGCAGGTCGCGCTTTCAACCATCCGTCCTTTCCACCGGGCCTTCTCCTCAAGAAACATCATGCTTTTTCAAGTTGTTTCTAAATCTAGGGTTTCGGGCTGTTTTTTTTTCGAACAAACCTCATATTTTATATAAATCTAATCAACTCGTCTCTAATCATATTCTAACAAAACCTGTATGTTTTTTCGGAAAACAGAAATTAGGGTTTGCTGCCAGGCAAATTCAAAAATTTTCAAAACTTGACGACTAGTTGTCTTAGAACGAAGTTCTGAGTAAAACCTATATATCTCGTAATAATTTTCAAAAATTGTCCGTTGGACCAAGAAAATCAAAGATCTAAAATAGAAATTAAGCCAACTCTAGTTTCAACTAAGGTGACGGCGCTCATTCTTCAAGGTTTCAAATGAGCAGACCACTGTTTTCAAGACCTGACCAGCTCTCATCATGATTACATCAAAACAGCCGAGAGTAGACTTGCATCATCGCTTTGCAACCATCTACATGACTTGGAGAGCGCAGGCAACACCTCAATCAGGAACCTGGGACATTCTGGACTCCTCGCACCAGCATCAATTCCTATATCAGTTCAGAGTCTTGAGTTCGTAATCGCTTGCATCAAGCATTACAACCCAGCCACTAGGGAGATCCAGTCAATAGATGGCAGATTGATTTGCAGTCTAAACCCTGATATGATTGAGAAGTGTTTTTCCATTCCCCCATGGCCTGAAAGCGTAACTCTCTCAAAGGGTGAATGTGAAAGGATATGGAATGTGCACAAAGATAAATACAGTAAGAAGATTGCGCAGAGGTGGATGAAAGGAAAGCATAAGACTTTGCCAAAGAATGTCGGGCGAGGAGAGTTTAAGGACGAGATTACCATCATTATCACCTTGCTCAACAGGGTCACTGGCTCAGAATATGTCACCAGGTTTCAACCCTGGATGTTTTACGCCATACCCCACATCATGAAGAAAACCGAGTTCTACGACTGGCCTACCTTGATCAGTGACTGTCTACATCAACAAATAACAAAATATTTTCAATTTCATGTATTCCACATGGTGTCTTACCTAGTCTACCTGGTGGCCTATCAAGGTCAATTCAGAGGGTTGAACACCGAGGGATCATTGAGCGTACAGCACATATATAACTACTATCCCCAATTGGAGTTCACGAAGTCGTTGCATCACTACAAAGGGTGAACGAAGCTTTTCTGATGTACACTGTGCGGGACCTGGACAACGAGTTACATGTTCCTATATCTTCAGTTGCCAGGACAGCAATGGCGGAATGGGCGGATTGG
Organism: Sequoia sempervirens; assembly: GCA_007258455.2. NCBI lineage: Eukaryota > Viridiplantae > Streptophyta > Pinopsida > Cupressales > Cupressaceae > Sequoia > Sequoia sempervirens. The sequence goes on along the minus strand of VDFB02270651.1, from coordinate 167,335,649 downwards.
TTTATACAGTTTCCCACTTTCACCTATCTCAGGGTCTATGGCTATTCAGGTGCCCCACTCATGTTACCAAGGTACCCGTCGGACGAGGTCGTCTTCATGGAATTCTTGAGACAGGCCCACGATGTTCATGCAGTCCTGAGAAATAGAAGGAAACCCTCTCTTCAGTTTCCATTAGGGTTGGGTATATACACATGCAGGACTGCTGCAGATGCTAAGGCAATGGGAGATGAGTTATATAAACTCGGCCTCAAGTCCTACAGCGAGAGACGATCATTTGATCCTCATGGTGTCTACGCTGGCCGACTTGAGAAGAACTATGATCATATAGCCGCACTTGAAGATTTTTGGGCTAATTGTACAGATGAGTTCGAGGTGCGGAGACATAGTTACAGCAGACTTACTCTCCATCAAATGAAAGACTGCTTAAATGAAGACATAGAAGGGTTATCAGATGATGACGAGGATGTGCTTCTCCCGATGTATACTCAGAAGCAAATAGAAGATCAGCCCCTTTCACAAGTCAACTGGGCTAATAAGGAATCCCTTTCAGTCGAAGACAGGACAAGACAAGTCCTTGAGCATAGTAAGGTTTTCCTAGTCCTTAAAAGGAAGAACTCCATTCCAGTAGCAGAGCTGCCAAGGACAATTCCCTCTTCCTCCAGAGTACAGTCAAAAGGGAAGGGTAAAAGTCAGTCTCAAGAAGGCATCAAAGGTAGTAGATCAAATAAAAATATAAAAAGAAGGTTGGATTTCTCAGGCATAGTCATACAGGAGCAGCCTACAGCTGATTCAGAAATTCCTCCTGACGAGCCCATACCTCAGAAAGAAGCAGAAGAGCCACCTTCAACACATGTTTCTGTACCTTTGACAGGTTCTTCACCAATCCACATCGACCTTGATATCGAAGATGATGAAGAGATTACGTTTGTACCTCCTGAGGAAGTTAGTAAAGATACTATTGTGTCTTGGCTTGAGAACTCCTTAGGAAGGGTAAGAAGAAGGCCTTCATATCAGGTGAGTGTTGATGATCTCGATAACATCTATCAGGAACCTCCTAAGAAGAGGGCAAAGAAGCAAGTTCACTTTGATAGGAATCCTGATAACGAGATAGTCATGGAGACTGCATTGCCCCCAGAAGACAAGAACAAAGATGAGGTGAATATGGATGACGTCGTCATGGTCAAGGCCAATCTCGGTAGAAATACCAGACATGCAAATTTGAGTCTCTTCAGAGTTGTGTCCGAAAACCTTCAGGAAAGAGTACTCAAGGATGGAGAGGACAAGGCAGCCCTCAAGGCTGAAAATCAGCAGCTCAGGCTTTTCATTTCTAACCTTGTTCATGGTTCTTCACAAGTAACCTAGTTGCTGCCCCAGATTCTATAGACACCTCTGATCATCAGCAGTTAAGACAGCTGGTCATTTATGGGAAAGAAACTCAAGAGTGGATTGAGAGTTTCATTGTTCGAGGAAGGGAGATCTTGGCATGGATGTTCTAGTTAAGGGAAGACGCTCATAAGCTACGTCAAGGTATCCAAGGATTTGAACAAACACTGGCTGAAGTTAGACCAAGGCATGAGATCATCATTGCTGATTTAGACACAGCCTATGTTTCAGTAGTTTCAAAAGAACACAAGAGACAAATCCTTGCTTGGAGGGAGCGTCATGTTTTCAAAGTTAAAACCTATGAGAGGATATCCGAGGAATTCATTGCCTACAGACAAAGGGTGATTGAAGCTCTCCTTTTCATCAGTGAGTTTATCATAGAGATTCCTTCTCAGTATAGTCTGGAAGATGGTTCCTATGTCGGGCTTGATGAAGTGCAAGATCAATTCTAGAGTGTGGTTCGCAGTTGCAATCCGGTTGGTGGAAGGATAGGTCATATTTCAGTGATGTCAGCAAAGTTCGAGAAAGCGGCCAACGAGGTCGAAGATTTCCTGAGATCTATCGCAGATGCTGAAGATATTCTTGAAAAGCGGTGCTTTGCTATTGAGGGCATAGATGCACCGAACCGGGACATAGTTTCTAATTTCCTAGCGGATGTGATCGAGCTTTAAAGCAGCTTTCTTCTAGAAGCTTTCTTTCCCGCTTTCTTTCTATTCTTAGAATGATCCTTATCCATTCTTTGAGAAGAGAAAGAAGATAAAATGTAATAGTTGGTGTTTCTCGCTTTTTCTGCTTTCTCGGGTTTTAGATGTTATCTTTTTTCTAGATTTAGTAATAAAGCTTGCTTGCTGAGCAAGCCCTAGATTGTGAAAGCAAGGAGATTTTAGGGTTCCCTACTCCTCTGCTTCTCCATAAATAAGAGCCTTTGCTCATTAGTTTCTTGAACCGTGCTAGTGAGAACAAAACACTGAGCCTATTGTGCCTTCTATTTGTTACTCAAGTATTGTTCAATTGTGTTGTGATAGCAAATTGTTGAGCCTCTTTAGCCAACAAGGAGTTAGTGTAATTGCTGTTTCTATTGTGTGAAGAATAAGGTTGCAAGCCTCTTTAGCTGCAAATTCTTGTTCCAGGCATGTTAGAAGTGAGTTTGTTTCAGAGATTTGAGTAATAAAATCAAGAGCCTCCTTTGCCTTGGTCCAAAATCTCAGATTTCCGTTATTTATGTTCTACTTTTGTGATCTTGATTTCAACTTGCATTGAAGTGTGTAGGTGTTTGTTGAGAGATAGTTTATTGAAGTGTTTTGTCAAAAAATCTACCCTGTCCATTTCTAGTTTCTCTTGCTCTGCTATTACTTGAGAAGCCGGAAACGTCTTTAGTTTAAGTTAGTCGTAGTTGAAGTCCTTAAAATCGGAAAATCTCAGCTGCGGCGTTTGTGTTTAGAAAACCTTGTGCTCTAAGCTGATCAAAAAGATAGGCAACTTAGTTTTAGTTTACTTTCTTTTAAACACCATCAGCAAGAGGGAGCTTCCCCTCCTAATTTGAAGAGCAGTTTATCTGTGCATAGCTGTCTGTTTCAAATACGCATTCCAGAGGTGCGAATTTAAACGCCAACACATCTCAGAGGTCATCTTGAAGGGCGCCCCTGAGCTACAGGGGCGCAATTTCATCAATTGAGAAATTTATGTGATATGAACTCTCCTCATAATCTCATCTTCTATCGGAGCTCTGGGACTCAGATGACTGCATTCGATAGCTCGTCAGATAGGCAGACTAGTCGCGAAGAGATCAAATGCATCAACAATCAAGAATACCAAGATCTAACCCCTCTTTAAGAAGTGCGCCCTTGAGCTACAGGGGCGCAAAAGTTGAAAAATGACAAGCTTCTGCAATCTGTAACCTCTGGAATCCTCAACTTCTGACGTTAGTTACCGGAGTTACGAGTCTCGGATAGCCTCGCAAGATAGCACATTGGATAACTGGGGTAATTCTGAAGAGATTAACTATGTTCATGAGCATATGCCACAAAACCTTGGCCTTCAAAAAGAAGGGCGCCCCTGGGCTATAGGGGCGCAATTTTGCTTTTTCCTGAGAAATCTTCATAAATTGACCACTGAAATCTTCATCTTAGCCACTGAAATGACCATACAAAGGTATAATTGTCATCGTGAAATGCTCCTTCATCGTGAAATGCTTCATTCTGAGTTCCTAATTCAGGTTCTAATCAATGGATACTGCCTTTGACTGACAAAACATTGACAAAACTCCATGCTTGATATTGCCCAAAAACTGTATTTGACATCATTTTAGTAAGGTTTAGACTCTTTTAAGCAAAATGCCTTGATGAAGCAAAAAATTTGGTTTGGATACAACAGGCCCCAACAGAAAAATGTCCTCCCATATTTTATTTTAATTGAAAGAGGCAGATTTTTCCTTATTTCCCTACCGTTTTATCTTTAGTTGCTACATTCAAATGCTAAATCATTGACCAAGGCAGTTGTAACTACATCTGACAAGTTCTCTTATACCTTGAGGGACGTTCATGCTCAGTTCCAAGACTCACACTTCAAGCCGTGAGGATGGAGATTAGATTTACACCAGCCAATTACATTTGCTTAAAAGTTTTTCCATCTTAACATTTCATGAGACAGCATTTCTCCCATATCTCGGTAAAGCGTCAAATTTAAGAGGTTTAGGCACAACACGAAAGAGAGAAAACCAAACAAAAAAAAAACCAAAATTTGAAGAAGATCAAACCAACAATATTTTTGGGTGGTGCTAATCGCCTATCAGCTCGCGTGCTCCTACACCAAGGGTGGAAGACATGTCTTCTTGCTACCCTAGTTAATAATAATTAAATTATAAAAACTAGCATGTGCTTGATAGAGAAGCAATAGTTTTAACCCTTTTATTTGGCTTGAAATAACAAAAGCAATGTTTTCTCCTTGTTTATGTGTGGTTCAACATTTTTTAATTTAAGTTTTTTTCTGATCAAATTTTAAGTAATTGAATTTTATTTATACTTTTATTTGTTAAGTCAATCTTGATTTTGAGTAATGCTACTATGGTTATAATCAAATGATTTAGAAAGTAAATGATAAATCTATTAAATCATCTTAGTAAAGATGCTTGGATTTCTAACACGCGCACATTGGCACTACAACCTGTTGTGGACCTCTTTGTCAAGTTCTTTCTAGCAAACCCTTACCTAGGCACATACCAATTCTCCTCATTAATATTATAAAACCGTCCATTCAAAATTTTAATGACACTTTTGCATCTACTTGTATTCATTTGGTAAATAATGTTGGAGACTATTTCTCATCTTGATGAATGGCAGCAAGTTCTCTTATCTTTTAAAACAACAACTATAGAACCAATGCCAATATTTTCTCAAATTGTTTACAACATGGCCAACATCAAACCATAGTTTACATACTCAGACTTGGAAAATCAAAAAAATTCAACTTGGAAAAAAATCAACTTAAAAAATACTTAAATTTCTTAAAAAACACAAATTTTATGCAAAATACAATTACAAAATGTATCAAATAAGTCTAAGAAATGTTAGGGATGTGTTTTCTATGAAATTTGAATACAAATGGAGTACAAAATCACATCATCATGCAAATACACTAGCTGGCTGGTACTACCGTGAATTTGTGATGATTAACTTTGAAAATCGTCATCATAACTTACATATCAAGTTTCAAATTAAACGATTTTATAATTTTCTCTTCCTTGCTCTATTTAAAAAATGATTTGTGATTCTATTCTTTACACTAGGTTGTGTTGTGACCTTTTCACACATCGCCCCATTCAAAATGGGGACCCCTAATTTTTGCTCCATTCTGGTCCTTTTTGGCTTTGGTTTTTGTCTCTCTCTCGCTGTCTGTCTCTTTTCTGGTCTGCCTTTACGGGGACGTTCCCGTCTGTGAGCTTAAATGCAAAACTTGAACAAGTCTGAAAATTAGAGTTTCCATACTTCCTTGCCAGTTTAAGGTCAAATGAAGTGAATAAATTGAAAACAGAGCTTAACGTTGTTGTCAGTATGCTTCCAACAGGCTCTCAGCAAATTTTCATCAAATTCTGACTACTTACTATTTTAGTAAGTGTGCAATTGGTTGCGCAATCTTTCAAAGATTTTTGTGAATCCGAGAAATCAAGACCAAAACATCATATTACCAGTAAAATTTGAGCCTAAACGGACAACTTTCTATTTTTAGCGCTCAGCCTCCGTGAGTGCATTTCGTGGGCTTGATGCGAGTTTTTCAACGCATGTCTGCAGCTTCTTCGAAGCCTTCGTAGACCTCACACATAACATGCAAATGAGACAACTCGTAGTTCAAAATTTTCTGAGGCTATTTTAGGGTTTGTGTCGTGTTCTCTTTACGTTTGCATATTCCGTGTTTCAGAGCTTCGCAGTGACGTGACATGCAAACAGAGATGGTCACTCATTAAGCAACTTGCTATTTTTAGCAGATACATCCCGGCGGTCGCCTCCCAGCACTTCAAAATCACGAGTTGATCGCAATGCAACAGAAACGAGAATAAACGGAGACCATTTGATATGCATGCAAAACAAATTAGGGTTTCCAGCTTCGGAGCCTGAAAAGAAGGCGAAAGTTCGACTTTAAACCACATCAAAGATCCTTCAGTCCGCTGAGGAAATGAAGATAAACGGAGGCCACAACAGAAAAGTCATTTTGGAAATAGGCTAAAAATAGCAAATCAGTTGCATGTGCCGATGTCAGCAGGCAGGTCACGTGGTGAGGAGCGCCTCATTCAAATTTCAGAGCAAACAGAGTTGTGGAGGTACCAGAAACGAGAGGTTACTATAAATAGCAAACCACCTCCAGAAATATGCTATTTTTAGCAAGTCAACCCGAAATGGCAGTGTCAGCAGGGTAATGGAGTCATGAGGATCCAGTGTTCAAAATTTCAAATCGATCTAAGCTTCTGAAGTGTAAGAATTAAGAGACTTACTATGTATAGTAAGGCATGGAGAAACTGGCAGGGACGAGGAAAAATGGCTAAGTGTTGATGTTCATCCACCTCACATAGGAAAATGCGCCCTCAAGCACAAATGGCTGAGAAAATTATTAAGCCTAGAACTTCATCCTGCAGCTACCTGAAAATGTGCCCAAGTTGATGAGGAAGCATAAAAATTTCTAAGGCATGAGTTTCGTCCTGCTCACTGGGTAAAATGCGCCCAAGTTGGTGGAAGCAAAATGCTAAAAAATTCTAAGTATGAAACTCGTCCACCTCCTAGGCTCAAATGCGCCCATGCTTGGAAAGTCAAGGAAAGTCAAAGAAGTTCATCCTTCAGCCATATCAAAATGCGCCCACCTTGAGAGTTTGAATGCTAAAAATTTTCTAAGTACAAACATCCTCCACCACCCCCCAAATGCGCCCATCCTGCACATGTGCCAAAATGCGCCCAAAAGGAAAGAGGTCAAAGGAGTCAGTTTTTCATCCTTCTCCCTATGCAAAATGCGCCCAAAAGAGGGCATGTAAGGACAAAAATGAGGGAGATGAAGAGTCACACTAAGGCGTTGGAAATTTAAAATTCTCCTCTCCCTCTCAAATGCGCCCATGCAACAAAAGGTCAAAGGAGTCAAAGAAATTCGTCCTCCTCACCCATCAAAATGCGCCCAAGTTCACAAGAAGTCAGCAAGTCAACAAGTTTCATCCTCCTTACATGCCTAAATGCGCCCAAATGGGGCCATTGAAGACAAAATAGGGAAGTCCAAGGGTCATCTTTCATG
>VDFB02270651.1:167299719-167328400 GCA_007258455.2 Sequoia sempervirens | reverse complement strand
TAAAATGGTAGAAAGGTACATTGAGATTTTGTTGGCTAGTCCAAAGCACCCCTCTCTACCTAGATTAGGTACATATGAGGATAAATCTATTGAAATTCATTTGGAAGCTTCAACACCTAAATGAAGAAAGAAAATTGAAGCTTTGTTTCAAGGTCAAACAATCACTAAAGATGACGTTGTACAGTTGAAGGAGGCTCTTGATAAAAGGAAAGCCAAAGCCGCTGAACAATCCTCTGGATATAGAAAATTAGGAAGGCTATCTTTTGGTGCTACATTAGGACATGTTTCCAGCTCTTCTACCCTTGGTAGTGCTAATATTGAGAAAGTGAAAAGAAAAGAAAAAAGTATCCCTGCATCTATTGATGTTGCTACTCCTACTAGTCCCTGTACCAGGGCATCTAAGAAGAAGGAAATACCTGCTACTGAACCATCTATTGCTTCAAGAAGAAGAAGATGAGTGAAAGAAAAAAATTATAGTAAAAGGAATTTGAGTGATGTTGTTGAAGAAGAAATCAAGCTTGGTCTAGAAGATGAGCATTAGCTGAAAAGAAACAGAAGAGGTAGTGCCTCCGGTGAAGGAGCCAAAACCAATATTGTTGTCTCTACAGATGAAGAGTCAAAGGAAGAAAAGGATACTTACCGAATTCATGTACATGAAAAGAAGAATGAAGAAGGCTCATCTAACCCTATGAAGAACATACCCGGTTCTCCTTTGGTAAGAAATCATCCTCCCTTGGTTCTTAGAACATTAGTGAACAATATGATTGATAATGATTTTATGTCAATTGTTGAGTTAGATGATGAAGTTGATGATGAAGGAAAAGAAACTGTCATAAATGCTTTTGCTCAATAGATAATTATCTGTAACATAAACATGGATACCATATAGTCAAAAGTTACTGAAAATGTGTGGAAAGAGCTAGTGCTTAGAAGGAAGGAATCATTAAGTGTTGAAAACAAAATGAGAAGAGAAGCCATAAAATCTATTAGTTCAACTCAGTCAGAAATAGAAGCTGCAAATCTATTGAAAGAATGTTCTACATTGTTTAGAGTCAAGCGGAGAGTCAACATGTTGATCACTAAGGAAGAAGACTATGTTGAAAAATTAAGGCAAGAAACTCATGTTGTGATTAGGCAATTAGCAAGGAGCTATGGGACAAGAACTAGTTCTTCGTCTCACACTGCTTAGGCTCAGGAACATGCTACTATTGCAAAAGTTATGGATGAACCAGTCTTGGAGACTATTGATGAGAAACTTGGAGCTTCAGAGATCCCTTCCCCTCAAATGGACATGGAAGAAACTACTAGTAAGAGGTTTGATGATCATCATAAGGAAAAATCTGGTGAAAAGAGAGAAGAACGTCAAGAATCCACCGGGAATAGAAAAGAGGAAAACAAAGATGAAAATGAAGTAAAGACAAAGAAAATGATAAAGACAAGGATGATGAGGATAGAAGGAAAAAAGAAAATAGAAAGCCATCTAATGATGAAAAAGAAGAAGGAAAAGAAGAGGAAGAAGAAAAGATGAAAGAGGAAAATGAGGAAGTCATTTCAGCAGAAGGTGAAATTCCCAAAGGCCCTGAACCATCAAAGCAATCCAGAGAGTCATCCAAAAGTACTCTTAAAGGTCTTCTTTCAAGACAAGTTGTAATCCAACCTACATTTCCACCTCAACTAGTCAAGTTGCCATCTCACCCAGGTTATGTGGATTTGACAAAAATCACACCTAGTGATAGAGTGAAGCTATTTGACACTTTCATCAGATCGGTCACATGGGAGGCTTTAGAGTCATATCAAAGAAGCAATGAGTTGATAAATGAAGCTATCAAAGCTCTACAAGAGACAACCCCTAGTATTACTCCAAACAACTCTTTAGCTCTGATTGAAGATTTGAGGCTTATTATTGATTCTGTTAAATAGTACACATCCAATCTTAAGATGCAAACCACAAGAGAAGTAGAGTTGAATTTTCTAGAGAAAAGATTGTTATTTCTGCAAGATAAGTGCACTATTGCATGTGACAAAGCTTTGGAAACTTTGAAAGAGGTAAGAGAATGTGATGAAGAAGCCCAATTGCTATTTGTTTACTCCATGAAATGGTTAGAATCCACTCGAAGTATCAAGGATTTAACAGACTCAATTGAGTCTCAACTTGTTGTTGCCTCCAAAGATTATAAGATTGCTAGTGATGGTGATAGAAACTATGTTAGGTGAGTTTCCATTGCAGATCTTCAAAATAAGTTTTTCATCATACAGAGGTAGAAGGAAGAGGCTATGAGGTGGTATTCCCAACTTGGAAATCTAGTCATATCCAAACATATTACTATATCAAATGCATTGATGGAGGAAGAGAAACTTGAGAAAATGAATATCGCCCCATCCACTTTGGAAGAAGGAGAATAATTCTCAATGGAAATAGAATCTTAGCATAAAACTCTTTCCAGGGAAAAAGGTGTCTAGGATGATGGAAATCCTACTTGGGAAGTGATTCTCAAAGAATTACAAGGTGCCCCCAGCTACTGAATCTAAATTTTGTCCCTATCCTTTATCCTTGATGTCAAAGGGGGAGAGGAGAAGAGAAAAGAGAAAAGAGAAGAGAAGATAAGATATGTTTGTTTCTATACATATGTTAAGGAGAGCTGAGTTTCATTTTTGGCACATGTTTCCATCAATGAAAAAGAGGGTTATTGTTGGAAGAATGAAGAAGGTACCCTCCAGAATTGTTTTCATTGATGCCAAAATTGGTTGGTAACCGACTATGTTCTCAATACGTCCATACTAATCCAATATCTTGATCTGAAAATCTTCTCAATAAAAGAGAATTCAATAAATCTTTGATATGTTGATCAGGAATGTCAGTTACATGTATAAATGAGTTTTCAACATGTTTTTATCATCTAGATGAACTATCCTAATGACAATACTTTGGTGTTTATTTGGCCGACAAGGTTTATCTTCTGGGTGTTCATCTTTAGGTCCAGACTGACCCAACGTTTGGATAACACATTTTTTTCTATATGTCAAAATAAATTTTGCATTAAGCCGACAAGATCTTTTGTATTTTGAGTGTTCCCTCAATTAGGCCGACCTAATTGATAGAGGAAGTTATGCCTATGTATGTATTTATGATGGCCAAAGCAATGAAGTAGAGAAGAGCATATATGCAAGTAATGCAACAAGTGTAATAATGCAAAGTTACTGACAGTGTTTGTATACTGACAACCGAAGCATAATTTTGATACTACCAGAACATAACCAAAAATGATTTTAGCACATTGTAGGTTCACTTCCTTAGTTCATTTTTGGTAGTGAGCCACATCTTTTGTATACTGGAAATAAGCCACATTTTGTATTCAAGTTATGAGCCTTTTTAAGGACAGTGAGTCATGGCAGTGAGTCCTATAATATCTTATAACCAGTTATAATATATTGTGAACTAATCCTCATCGTGGTTTTTCCCTTTTTGGGTTTACCACATAGAAATCCTAGTGTCAATGTGCTATGATCTCTTTTATGTTTTGGTTCATTGTTTCTATTAGACGTGGATTAATAATTGGATGGTTAATAATTAGTTTGGCCAACAGAATACTAATTCACCCCCCCTCTCAGTATTCGATATATTCAACAAGATGGAATTTTGGTGTGCATGAGCGAAAGATCTAATTACTCCAAGGGGGAGGAGAGGGCTTCTTATCAGTCCAATCTCTTGAGGATGGTTTTGCATAATATTTGGAGTGGGTTGAGGCGACATCATAACCTTTCTTGATGCATTAGAGAAGAGGCAACAACTACATGTTCAGAGGGAAATAACATAATTATATGATTCCACGCCATCCCACCATGACAGATTGCTAATGGGGGAAAACTTAGCCCAACCCTTACCACATTGTGCAGTAACATGATCAGTTATGAAGCATTTTCTACACCTAAAGGCAATTTTTTTTAATCAATTGGTTGGAACCAGCGCCTATTGCCAACTTTGAGAAAAATATTTGTTAGAAGACCTTTTGAAACCTCCATTTCAATACATAGATGAGCATAAGTTGAGTTTTCATAATTGATCATTTCCTTTGAAGTGCAGCGGTATTTTCCCTACCCATTACTAATCTCCTTCAGACAATCAATTTCCAAAAACTTTAGGGGTAAACGAACCCACAAATAAGCAAAAAAAAATGACTCTTTTCATGGATCAAACGAAGGGAACTAGGGTTTCATGCATAATAAATCTCAGAAAAACCATGGACTAGTATTAAGAATAATTTCTTTATCTTCTACATAATCAAATTCTAGTATGAAAAACCTTTTAGCATGAGGATAAATGTTGACTTCCTCCTCCAGATGCTCCTTCCAATTTGAGCATATCCAGGCATAGAGATCACTTAATTTTGGTCATACCTTCATAAATCTACAAACAATGGCATGGGTTTCTAAGTAATCCTCTCTCACACAGATGAACAATTTATCCAAACAAATCTCTAAGGAAGATGGTGATTGGTGCATAGGAAAAGGAGGCATTTGATTTAAACCACCATAAGGAGATGGCGAGTTAGAGAGCATATTCCTATTTTCCCAACCCATTACTAATCTCCTTCAGACAATCAATTTCCAAAAACTAAGGGGTAAACGAACCCACAAATAAGCAAAAAAAAATGACTCTTTTCATGGATCAAACGAAGGGAACCAGGGTTTCATGCATAATAAATCTCAGAAAAACCATGGACTAGTATTAAGAATAATTTCTTTATCTTCTACATAATCAAATTCTAGTATGAAAAACCTTTTAGCATGAGGATAAATGTTGACTTCCTCCTCCAGATGCTCCTTCCAATTTGAGCATATCCAGGCATAGAGATCACTTAATTTTGGTCATACCTTCATAAATCTACAAACAATGGCATGGGTTTCTAAGTAATCCTCTCTCACACAGATGAACAATTTATCCAAACAAATCTCTAAGGAAGATGGTGATTGGTGCATAGGAAAAGGAGGCATTTGATTTAAACCACCATAAGGAGATGGCGAGTTAGAGAGCACATTCCTAGGTTGTGGACCGAAATGACTACACCAACCCTCCAAACTATTGGAAGAATGTCATTGATGTTGTTGTTGGCAACATGAGCACAAGGGATAAGCACCAAGGTATATAATGATGTATTGTAATGTTGCCATTGATGTCAACATTGTATCTTGATGTGGAGATCATGGTGCAAATCATTGTAGATCAATTTGGTTGGTTCTAACAAGTTTTGGATTTTTTGTGGAAGACATTTTTACAAGATGGTTTGATCCGGTAAAGCTAGTTGTGATGTCGACTAAGTGTCAACTCTATTAATTATGTGTAATAGAGTATCTAGTTTTTGGGTTTGTACCGATCCAAACATGAAGTTTTCATTGTGTGCTTCTAAAATTATTTTGTTGGTTGTTAGAAGTATCTAATTCTAGAATTTCATCATGTTTTGGTTTTTGGTTTGAGAGATATAAGTAATAGAAGTTCAACCTATTAGATTACATTCATTTCTTGTACAATACATTTGAGTGGGAGAGTCTGCACATCTCTACGGATAAGTTTTTGACTTTACACTTTTGAGGATATGTTGATAGATGGTATTAGTGTGTGAATCCTATTTGGTGTTGAATTTTGAGATCCATGTGTCTGAATGTGGGCACACAATTGAAGAATATTTGTATTAGGTCTTCTGTAGTGCTAACCTAATAAGTTTGAAGATATGCAAAGGTTAAATAAGTGGTGTGGCCTTATGTGGGATCTATTATAGGTCCACGCCGACCTATTTCAAGTTATTTTGAGATTTGAATTTTGGCGCAAGGCGTGTATGGAAATTTTTGTATTTGACAAGTTATATTTTGAATGTTACATATAATTTGGTCATCCTAATTGAAGTTATGCTTGAAGCATATATATGTGTTAGATATTTTTTAGTGTTTTGAAGAATTTTTTGAGTATTCTACATGTATGTGATGCAAATATTATCAAATCAGTGCAAATTTAAGTTGTGAATATTGAGTCAAAGATTAACGCGATGTGAATGCAGAGGAAAGTGTGAGATGGGGTTAAAAATAAAATAGCATAGATAAAGTGACAGCCAACACTTCTAAGCTATTAACCACATCAAAACAAGAGAACACAAATAAAAGAGAGCAATAAGTTTAAAACAAGCAAATAAAATACTTCCCATTATGGTTGATTACTTCTCTTGTCTCTCCTTCTTATGCCAATATTGCCCTTAGATTTGTTGTTGAAGTTGTGCAAATACCTGCAAATAGTAAGCAAGAAAGTTGGAGATAATGGCTATTAAGGTGAAAATGAAGGAGGAAGGTTGCTTTTATAGACAATCTTTCAAATGGACGGCTGAGATTAATCTTCTAGAAAGATTCCAAGATCAATGGTTGGGAATGCATGAGAGGGAGGTTACGAAATGGATGGTTGAGATTAAGTCTCAGAAAAGATGCCAAGATCAACGGTCCAAAATTGATGCACCAGAAATATGCCATGCATGGAAAAACTATAATGTTGACAGCTATGATAGACATGCAAGACATGCAGGCTATGACAGCAATGAATATTATGACAGAGCATCTTTGACCAGGTGGGGCATAAATAATTTATTTTAAATTATTTATTCAAAAAAATGGAGGAAAAGGACAAGTGGCAAATAAATTATTTATTTGGAGAAAATGAAAGATGGAGATTTAATTAAATTAATCAATTTAATTAAATGGAGAGATGGAAATTAGACATGGATAATTAATTTGAATTATTTATCCAAAAGAGAGGAATGACATATAATTAAATAATCTCAAAAATTATTTAATTATAGAAGAATAAAAGGGTCAAATAATAGTTATTATCATATAACTATGGACAAATGATGAAAGATAAATAATTAAATAAATAATGATTTATTTAATTATTGAAGAAAGAGGGTATTAGTGACACAAATAAATAATTTTAATTGATCAGGATAGAAAAGAGATTAGGAAGTGAATTAATTAAATAATTAAAAAATATTTAATTAATAGAGGAATATGATCAAGCCTAATTAAATAATTTAAAATTATTTAATTATTATAGGATGATGATCAAGGAAAAATGTTGCTCGCAAACTTAGGACATTTTTCAGTGCCTACATTTTGCCCCTCTTTGACATAATGTAGTTCATCGCGTTGTGTCAAAGAAATTTAATTCTGAAATATGCCCCAGTGAAAGTAGGGTACAGGTATTCCCCCTCAAGAGGATAGGCGGGTGCAAAGAACACAAATGTGCTCTTGAAATGGATGATAAGACTAGAGGATAAAGGATAGAAGAAATTTTAGCATGGAAGGGGATGGACGTTAGCGTGAAAGAGAAAGGAGAATGAAGATGGAAAGTTAGACAGGAAATGATAAGGGAACCAACTTTCATGCTTACATTTTTATATTTATCATCATTGGGCGTCAACATGTCGCAAATGGACCACAAACACCATGGTATGACATAGACCAAGGTGTGCAAGGTGACCATTTGGGAGAGACAAGTAGTCAAAAGACAAAGTCAATAGACAAGGAATGCTCCGACTCATACTAAGGACCCAATTGTCCCAGTCTTTTTGCCAAGACAAGCCACAAACAATAGACAAAGAAAAGAGGCCATGATCCATCATTGTCCCTCTAAATCCGTTGATAGGACATCCTTGAGGAGACTAGTAACATGACCCAAAATCAATCAAGATAATAAGACAATTCCAGCCCAAAAAAGTGTGTGCCATGATAGTGCTTTCCAGTGATAATGATGAGATTGTTTGTGTGACCAAGATGACCAAAGATCGATTGATAAGTTGACCAAGATTGATTGATAATTGAAAAAGGTTGACAAATTGATTTGATCAATAGGTTGATAAAGATTGATTGAGAATTTGACAAAGGTTGACAAGCTGATTTGACTAATGATGATTGTGCCTGACCTCAGGAAGACACATCCTGACTAAGGCAAGATTGATTGACAGGATTGACAAGATTGGTTGATTTGATAAAGTTGACAAGGTTTGATTGATAATGATTGTGCTTGACCTCAGGAAGGACACATCCTGACTAAGGCAAGATTGATTGACAAGGTTGAAGATCAATTGATTGTTTGACAAAGATTGATTGTTAAGACCAAGCGATGTGATGATACCCAACTATAGGAGGGACACATCCTATTTAAGGAAAATGACACATCTGATAAAGTTGACCAATTGATAAATGTTGACAAGGCACCTAACTGCAAGAAAGACACATCTTGCTTAAGGTAAATGATCAAATTGACAAAGTCTAATCTTAGGAAGGACACATCCTAATAAAAGACAAAAGATAAGCCTGAATGAGACAAATGATGAGATGCCCCATTCCACTTGAATGACAAGATCGATTGATTGATGATAGGATGATCGATCGATGAAAGATTTTGTTGGTTATGTGCATTTGCACATTTGTGATTTTGTTTTGAAGGATGATTATTTTCAGACCAAGGACATGACCAGACCTAACAAACCCTAAGGGACTTGACCTAGGGGGCCTCAGGGGCTCATCGACAGATGGCCTTTCCTACGTAGCAATGCGTAGAGACCTTGTAGTTCGACATGACTTGACTTTGCTTTATTTGACAAAAGATGAAGTCATGATTTTATTTGGGACAACCTAAAAGGACTAACCTAATGCCTTGGGGGCTCATTTAAGATGAGCCTTGCCTATGTAGCAAACACCTAGAGGCAACGTAGTTTGACACGACTTGACTTTGCTTTATTTGAGAAAAGACGAAGTCATGATTTTATTTAGGACAACCTAAAAGGACTAACCTAATGCCTTGGGGGCTCATTTAAGATGAGCCTTGCCAACATAGCAAACACGTAGAGGCAACGTAGTTCAACCCTACTAAAAAAAAATGACTCAGAATCAAACTCTATTTTTGGGATTTTGATGTTTTCTATTTTTTTTTGGATTTTGATGTTTTCTAATTTTGTTTGGATTTTTGATGTTTTCTGATTGTTTTTTGGATTTTTGATGTTTTCTATTTTTTTTGGATTTTTGATGTCTTCTAATTGTTTTTTGGATTTTTGATGTTTTCTGATGTTGATATTATTTCCTATAAAGACGCAAATCAAGGATTTCCCCTAGTCAGGTGCAAGACCAATTTATTATGCGCAAAGGGGTAGCAACAAATGCAAAGGATGATCATGATCCCTAAATGTCGGTAGTTCCCAGGCCATGGAAGGATGAAATTTTTTATTATGATGGAGTGACATGTGTGTCTTGATGATCAAAAGGGTGGAAGATCAGATGGAGTGACAATAGACGAAGGAGTAGGAATTGACTACGCATGGCGTCTATTTTCCATATTTTCACCATGGTACTTATCGAAAGCACCACCGAAGTGGTTTTCACTTTTGGACAAATTATTTATCTATTTTTTTTTGTATTTTTTGACTTTTTAAGGGGATACTCTGAGAATCAAGTGTAATATTTATGGAGGTGCATGTTGTTGATAGGTTTAGACAATGGCTCTCCTTTAGGAGTAGAAAGCTGATAAACACCTATACATATGATGTTGTAATGATATAAGGTCCCAATGAATTAGGTTCAAACTTTCCCAGTTTTTCTCGTTCTGCTTGATTCTTTGGATTTTCTCTCAGGAACTAAATCTCCAATGTCAAATCTTCTGGGTCGGACCTTTTTGTTATAGCTGTGTCGAAGGCGATTTTGGTATGCTTGTAGATGTGTTAAGGCATTCTGTCTCTTTTCATCCAACAACTCTAGCTCATGTAGATGGGAGACACGATATTCTTCTTGATCAATCAAGCCTTGCATGGAGACTCACAAAGAGGGTAACTCGGCCTCTATAGGAATTATTGCTTCAGACCCATAGACAAGGGAATATGGAGTGGCTCCAGTCAGAATGCAGACACTACTAGTACGGTAGGCCCACAAAGTAGGATTGAGTTGTAGATGCCAATCGCGGTCAACACCATTGACAGTCTTCTTTAGGATTTTTAGGATAGTCTTATTAGATGCCTCAGCTTGGACATTTCCTTGGGGGTAATATGGAGTGGAAAAATGATGTTGGATATGAAATTTTTCACAAAGCTCGTGGACATCTTGATTTTTGAAAGGGCGACCATTATAAGTGACAATGGACTGTGGAATACCATAGCAGAAAATGATATAATTCAGGATGAAATTGGCTATCTATTTTCTGGTAATGTAAGTCAATAGGATGGCTTCAATCCATTTCGTGAAATGCTCAGTAGCGAAAAGGATAAACTTATGCCCATTAGAAGAGGTGGGTGGATCTTTCCTATGAGGTCAAGTCCCCATTGAGAGAAATTCCAAGGAAAAGTGAGTGGTTGAAGCTCTTGAGCTAGTGCATGTATAAGATCCGCATGAATTTGACACTGGCGACATCTCTTCACAAAGTGATAAGCATCTTGTTCCATCGTAGGCCAATAATATCCTGTTCTCATGAGATTTTTAGCTAAGGTTGGACCAGCAGAGTGACCTCCACATATACCTTGGTGTACCTCTTGTAAGGTTGTTTGTGCTTCATTTGAGTCAAGACACCAAAGAAGGGTATTGTCTAGGCTACGATGATAAAGGGTATCTCCGATGATGTCATACTTAGATGCTTGTCGAATTAAAGTTTTGCGTTGATTAAGGGACAAGTCAAGAGGGATAATTTAGTCATGCAAGTAGGCGTAGATATTTTTATACCAAGGAGATTCAAGACCAACTAGTTCACACACAAGTCCAGTTTCGGGGACATCGAATGTAGGGATCAAAAGTTGTTCCACCAAGAACTCATATTGAGCCGCATTATTAGGGATGTCCAAGAGAGATCCAATGGTAGCCATTGCATCAATCGCTTTGTTCTAGATTCTTGGAATTTGCTCGAAGGAGATGCTATCAAAGTATAGTCTGAAACTGTCGACCATGTGCTTATAGGGCATCAATTTCTCATCCTTGGTGTCAGAGTCATCATTAACTTGTTTAATCACTAGTTGGGAGTCACCGTAGACTTGAAGATCTTTGATTTTCCAATTTATAGCCATTCGAAGTCCAGTCAGTAATGCTTCATATTTAGCCATATTGTTTGTGCACGAAAATGTTATCCTGAATGACTTAGGAATGGATTCTCCTTGAGGTGTGATGGATAAGATACTGGCTCCTGATCCATGATTTGTATAAGATCCATCAAAGTATAACTTCCATGTTATAGGTGTGTCTATAACAAGGATTGATTCATCTGAGAATTCAGATACCAAAGGATGGTTTTCTTTTAATGGTGCATCTGCGAGTTGGTCAACTATTATTTGTCCCTTTATTAATTTGCGGTCGACATACTCAATGTCATATTCACTCAGGATCATAACCCATTTAGGTAGCCTACCTTTCAATGCTGCTTTGTTGAGTAGGTACTTCAAAGGATCAATTTTGGCAATTAACTTGGTTTTGTGATTTAGCATGTAGTGCCTCAATTTTTGTGTTGCAAATACCATTGCTAGACATGCTCACTCAATAGGACTATAGTTTAGCTCATACCCGACTAAAGTTCGATTGATATAATATATTTCCCTTTCCTTGCCATCATCATCATTTTATGCTAATAGTGCCCCCAGTGCTGATGTAGTGGCTGTCACATATAGTATTAGATATCTTCCATCAATTGGTGGCATAGGGACTGGTGGAGTTAATAAGTGCTTCTTGACATTTGTCAGTCCAATTGAAGGGCACAACTTTCCTTAACAAATGTTGGAATGGATGGGTCCTATCTGCTAGCTAGGAAATGAACCTACAGATTGATTGTAGTCTTCCTTATGATGTCCTTAGTTGATTGATATTGGTTGGCAGTGGCATGTCTAAGATAGCTTTTACTTTCACAGGATTGACTTCTATTCCTTTGCGAGAGACTATATACCCCAAGATTTTTCCTGATTGGACCCCGAAAACACACTTCTTTGGATTTATCCTGAGTTGATATTTTTCAAGTCGGGTAAAGATCTTATCCAATACAGCTAAGTGTCCACTTCAATCTAGGGATTTGTAAAGAAGGTCATCAACATAATCTTCCATAAGGACATGCATATAGTCATGAAAAATTATGGTCATAGCTCTCTGATAGGTGGCTCCTACATTTTTCAGTCCAAATGGCATGACATTCCAACAGAAAGTTCCCCAAGCACATGTGAAATTTGTCTTGGGTTGATCTTTAGTGGCGATCCTAATTTGATTGTAACTTGAGAATCCATCCATTAGTGATAGCATCTCATGCCCAACGATTAGATCTACTATGATGTCGATGTTCGGCAAGGGAAAGTCATCTTTGGGACAAGCTTTATTGAGGTCTCAGAAATCTATGCAAACTCTAATCTGACCATTTGGTTTTGTGACAGGAACTATATTTGATATCCATTCAGCATAATCAATTGGGTGAATAAATCTGACATCCAGGAGCTTCTTGAGTTCTACCTTGACAAGTAGCACGATCTGGGGATGCATTTTTCTTAACTTTTGTTTGAACGACTTTGAATTCGGTAACAATGGTAAGTGATGTAGAACCAATTCAGAATCCAATCCACGCATATCAGCATATGACCATGCGAAATTGACTTGTTTTTCTAAGAAGAATGCTATGAACTCAGGCTTTTATTTAATGGTTAAGGATGCGGCTAACTATATTACTCTAGAGTTAGCTGACGTTCCAATGTTGACTTCCTCTGTTTCTTCTATAAGCAATGATGATCTCTCTCGGTCTATTGGGAGATTGTCTTGTCCTCCATCCTCGGGCACCTCTGAGAGGTTTTCACCTTCGGATATGTCCTTTATTTTTACTTTTTCATGGTCAGCAAGCCCCTTTCAGTTTTCACCTGAAGACCTATAGCTTTTATTTTTACTTTTTTCATTTTCATTTTTGTGACTAGAGGACAAGACATCCTCACCAAAGTATGTTGAATAGTTAAGTTCTATGGCAAAGCCAGCTTTGTGATCCCCACTAGGTATACCCTCACGAAGTCCCATAAACTCAACGATTGCTTTATCATTTTCAAAAGTATCTAAACTTGGTGGCCCTTGTTGGTCCCAATCTATAAGTTGTGGATAAATGAGGGGCAGCCCATCATCGACATCATTAAGGGTCATCGTGTAGGAAGATAGGGTAAAGACAGAACTAGAGTCATCAAGCTCCCAGGAAGATAGATCAATGGATTTCCAAAAATAGTGTTGGAGCCATTCGTCTTTAGTCAAAGACATTCTCAAACTGGTATTTGATGGATTTCATGAAGAATCAAGGGTAAGCATTTGATCAAACTCCCCAAATAGTGTGTCTAGGTCCATGAAGGTGGTGGAGGATAAGGAGTCCCATTCATACTCATTGGAATTGACATCATAATCCCAAGGATTTTCATGTGTCTCGCTCTCATCTGAAGCACTACCAACCTCACTTGAGGGTGACCCGATACCTCAGATAGTCACTTTTACTAGAACAAACCCTAGTCCTTGATGACTTATTAGCTTAGGAGGCTGTAGAGGTTCAAAAATTCCTTGTTTGTTCAAACCAAGGCCACAACACCCATCATATCCATGTCGTTTCATTATCTGGAACCCTTTTGGATACTGTTCAATTGGAAACTTCTTAGTTTCAATATCCTCCTTGTCTTTGTACAACCATGTAAGAATGTGGTCACCTAGAGATTCTTTAGCAAGTTCCCCCCATTTAGTAAAGGTGGTAGGAGGATTATGAATGACAACTTTGGGCTGCATAGGATGTGGTTTTCCATATGACTTTGATGACTTCGGTAACTTTCCAATGAAAAAGAGTCTCTTCATATCATACTCTCCGTAGCCTTTGTCTTGGATCTAGATTTTAGGCATGGAAGGTGTAATGAATAAATTAGATGATTTGATAAGAGCAGATGGGTCAATGTAATGGGATGGAGTGGTGGATGAAGTGGAAGATGAGGCCTCCCGATTGATGGGAACTTGGAATTCAATAGTTCCTTTGTGGTTGGAACAATATTGGAAAGGATTAGGGTCACCTAGAATAGTAACTTTAGTGCCATTGTGTGGGAATTTGAGGCATTGATGATAGGTGGATGGAATAGCTCTCATGACATGAATCCATGGGCAACCAAGGAGGAGATTTTAATGTAAGTCCAGATCCAAGACGTGAAACACTGTGTCCTGTATGGCCGGGCCAACTCTTACTGGGAGTAAATTTCACCTCCGAAAGATCGTTCGGAATCATCATAAGCTTTGATCACAATTTTCTTGGTTGGGTCAATGCAATTCTCAGAGTATCCCAATGCCTTAACCAATTTTAGTGAGAAAATATTCAGGCCTTCTCCACCGTCTACTAGGGCTCGTCTGATCTTGTGGGTATTAATGTATACTTCTAGGTGTAGGGGACTATTATGGTCAGATTTTGGTGTCGAAAAGTCTTGTTCAGAGAAGGTAACGTGGTGTGGCATAGCGAGGTATCCGACCATGGCTTGAAATTAATTGACATCTAGGTTTGCAGGAACAAAGGCTTCTCACAGGGATTTATCAAGGATTGCTCTGTGTTGTGGTGAGATGCGAAGGAGTTCCAAGATAGAGATTTGTGTGGGAGTTTTCCCTAGCTACTCTATGAGGTTATATTGGCCTTTTGGTTGAGGATTTTTGGATGGACCTGGAATAGTTATCTTGGTTCTATGGGTAGCGATAGCACAATTGGATTTTGGCTTGTTTATGGTGATGGTAGCAATGTGATCATCAAGAGGTGTCACATTTAGAATGATGGTGTTGTAATCATGCTTGACAACTGCATAGTTGGCATTGTTGTTATTCCGTGAACTGGAGGCTTTTCCTTTATCATGGTCTTGCAAAGGGGTCTTGAATATTGTATGATCAACATTCGTTTTTCCTTGTGAATTTTCGATTGAAATGGATTGATCCTCGATAAGGTCCTGAATGATGTTTTTGAGTTTCCAACATCTAGATGTCTTGTTTCCTTTTGTGCGATGATATTCACAATATTCATCACCTTTCCACCAATCCGGTTTGATCAAGGAAGGTTCATAATTCTTGGTGTCTGGCAATGTAATGACATTAGATTGCAAATTTTTTTTAAGGATTGATTCGATGGGTTCACCCAAGGGGGTGTATGTTCTCTTAGTATGAGGGGGACCTCTTCTTTGTTGGGTGCTTTTGATAGCATGCAATGTTTGGTTTTGTCCTTGTGCTGGGGTACTTGGTGTATTGGATGTGTTTGATGAAGAAGGAACTTTAAGTTGAATGATTGGTCCTTTGGTTATCAATTTGGCATCAACAACTCCGTCATTTGTGACATTTTTGTTTCGGGACCAATATTTTCCTTTGCCATTGTTGGGTTTCTGATTGTCTTTGTTTATCTTGACTAGTCCTCTAGTGATAAGGGCTTTCTCAATAAGAACACCCTTTTCAAGAATCTCTTCAAAGGTTGTGCAACATTAGATTTGAATTCAACTCATTAGCTCTCCATTAAGGTTTTCTACAAACATGGTGACAAGTTTTTATGGAATATGACAAGGGAATTTGCTAACCAGGCCTCGCCATCTTTGGTAGAATGAGGTAAGTGACTCCCCATCTTCTTGTTTGGTTGTGCTCAATGTTTCAAGGGTGACATCATTTTTAATGTTAAAGGAAAAATGATTGATAAATTTGTCGGCTAGCTCACCCCATGTTTTGATGCCTTGTGGAAGATGTGATAACCAATCTAAGGTTGTCCTTGTAAGACTTTGTGGGAATAATCTCATCAAGTAGGTAGGGTCATATGCAACTTCCATGCATGTTGTGTTGAATTCATAGATGTGTTCCACCGGAACCCCTATCCCCTTATATTTGGGAAATGGTGGTGTTCTAAAATGTGGGGGAAAGGGTGGCATGTATAAGTTTCAATCAAATGGAAAAGGGCACAACTCCTCCACAGAATATGTCGTCTTGTTGGTTCCCAATTGCATGTTGGCCATTCGTTGTTCAAGAGTTTTCATATGTTGGATCAAATAGTCTACAAGGGATGATGTTGCGTTGTTTTGATGTGAAGCAATAAGTTGGAATTGAGGTCATGTGTTGGGTTTTGATTTTGATTGATGTTTTGTGATATGAGACCTTGATTGTTATATGGATGTGAGTTATTTTGATTGGGAATTAGATTGGTGTTTAAGTTGGTTCCAAAGATCATGTTCATATTTGGTATGGCATTTTGGAGTTGGGGTATAGACCCTTGATTCATGTTTTGATTTTGAAAGTTGACTCCTTTGTTTGTAAATGGAGGTGTGGAACCTTGATTGATGTCTTGGTATGAAGGTATAGACCCTTGATGTGAAGGGATGTTTCCTTGATTGAAATTTTGAAGTGAAGACGTGGGTCATTGATTGACATTTTGAAATGAAGGTGTAGGTCCTTGAATGAGGTTTTGAAATGATGGAATAGACCCTTGATTTGTATTTTGAAGTGATGGAATAGACCCTTGGTTTTTATTTTGAAGTGATGGAATAAACCCTTGGTTGGTAGTGGACCCTTGATTGTGGTTTTGAATTGAGGTCTTGCGTGAGATAATGTGCACCTTTCTAGTGTTATTTGGTGGAGGTTGATTCAATGAGGGTGCACTTTGAAATTGGAATGAGGGCCCTTGGTTTGTGTTTTGGGATGTGGGTATGGAACTTTGGTTTGCATTTTGGTTCAAGGGTGTGTGACCTTGGCTTAGATTTTGAATCAAAGGTTTAGGACCTTGTAATGTGGACCCTTGATTTGTGTTTTGAAAGAGTGGATTCGTGAAAGTTTTACCCATGGTGTTTGAGGAACTACCAAATGTGAAAGTTTGACTTTGTGTAGTGGCATGAGTTGGGATGCTTGTTGTAGTGGTAGTAGTCGTGCGCATGGTTTTCCTAAGGGGTATGTTCGTCATTTGTTGTGATGAAGGCATGCCAAATGGATTTTTAAATTCTTG
Source organism: Sequoia sempervirens (assembly GCA_007258455.2). Taxonomy (NCBI): domain Eukaryota; kingdom Viridiplantae; phylum Streptophyta; class Pinopsida; order Cupressales; family Cupressaceae; genus Sequoia; species Sequoia sempervirens. Next base: position 167,311,410 of record VDFB02270651.1, on the reverse strand, counting down.
TTCTATGATGGTTGACACGCCATAACCTTAAGGTAATTTGGCACCCTTTTTGGCTAGTGCATAGAAAAATTTGTTTGGGTTGGCACTAACAAGTTGGTCAACTATGCTCAAAAGTCTTGGATCTTGATAGGCCCTTTCAATCTCTTGGGGGGTCAATTGTTTGTTGGTTACTTCAAAGTTTAGGTCTTCCCAAGGGTTACTTTGGTCTTTTTGTGATGTGTTGTGGCAGGGTGTAGATTGATTTGAATTTGTGACATTATCAGGAAAAGGGTCACTTAGGAAATCCATGTCCTTTCGTTTGGCTTTTGACCTTGTTTCAACCATGTGAGACTTTTGCAAGTTGGGGATAATGCAAAATGGTAATGAGACTATGCTATGTTTTTTTCTTTTTTTGTATTTTTTGGATTTTAGGATATGAAAATGCAAGGATGATGATGCAAGGATGGTAATGTCAAAAAGATGAGGGATAAAGAATGCTAAAGGACACTAAAAGATTGGGTGATGATCAAAGTGAGTGATGTGGTGACTAGATGATGCTAGTGCAAGATTAGGATGATAATGTAGCTAAGGTTAAATGAGATTGATCTATTTTTTTTGTATTTTTTGTATTTTGGGGGTATGAAAATGCAAAGATAATGAAGGATTGATATGAGCTATATATATATATATTTTGTATTTTGGAATAGGGGTAGAGTGCAATCTAAGGAAGGGTAGTCTAAATGAAGGTGATCTAATGCAAAGGAGCACTAAAATTTTAAACAAAGGATGGAATTCAAGCTAATGTGAATCCAAAGTAGCAAATTTCAAATGTCATTGACCATAAGAGGACAACCAAGACCAAGAGACAAGACCAAGACTCAACTTGACAAAGTGACAATGACAAGTAGAATAAGTAACCAAGAATTTTCAAGAGCTCAAAGGTCTCCCTATGTTCAAAATTTGAAGGTTTAAATGCAGCCTAAAGGTCAAGGTTCAATTTATGCAATGCAAGGAATGAAGGAATGCAACCTACAATGCAATGTATTTCTAATGGAAATGCCTCAAATGAATTGGTAAATCTTGCAAGTCTCTGGTTTGGAAGTCAAGATTATTATTATGATGAATTGGTTTAGTTTTGGACAAGGATTTTATGAAATTGTGGTAATAAGGTAGTTGTGGCTCTGTGTTTTCCAGAATGTTGTTTTGACAACTTTGATGTTTTCAAAATGGTTTTGATCTGAATTTTTGACTGTTTTTGATAAGATATGAATAGCAAACACTACAAACAGTATCAAGCAATTTGTTTAGGAAATATTTGATGTGAAATGGTAGCAAGAAAACAAGCCCAATCCTAATAGGAAAATGGTTTGTATACTTGGTATAGGCCCACTGAAATACCCTGGATTGGTGCTAAACACCTTTCCTTCTTAGGAGCAAATAGCTTAGAAGTTTGGTGTCACTGGCTCCCCTCCACAACACTCACTTCTACGGGCACACCAACTTTGGATTCCTTGGTAGTCACTTCCCAGGAACTACTATCTTTACTCAAGGGAGTCAGTAGTGAGTAACTTTGAGCATGATACTATACCCTACACCATACCAAGCAACGACTGAAAATGACTAGGCTTCTAAAAACAAAAGGTGTCTAGTAAGGGCATTCAGTTCAGGGGATACGATGATAAAATCCCTTGAGATGTCTCTCAGCCTTAGAACAAGGGTTTCTTGTATCATAAAGATACTAGAGGAGAACTATCACATATCATCCTGTTGACTGCGAACTTTCCTCTCAGCCACAAATTTATATAGTGGTTCAGAAGGACTTGGCTTTAGCCCGTTACCGCTTGGGTCGTTCCCTTAGGGTGAGTACTTTTTCCCACTAAGGCAAGCCCTCTAATGGGTAAACACAAAATTGAATGGGTTTGGCTTTTTGATCACCGAGTTTGCACAAGGTAAGAGCATAATACCTACCACCCTCAAACACTAAGACATGGTGTTCTTTTACCCCCTAGTTAAAGCTATGTGAGAAAGACAATCATTAATTTTAAGCACCAAATGAAATGTTTTCTAAGCTAAAACAAGCAAAGTGGTTTCAAAATAAATTTCTTGGACACTCGAACCTACAAAACCACTTGTTAGTAGTCTCACAAAATGATCTTGGACCAACAAGAAAGCTGCAAAACCTTGTTAGCACAAAAGATTAAAGCTAGCCTAGAAATCCAAAAGCTAACAACTAGAAAATAAAGAAATGAAACTGAACCAAAAGCTTAAGGAAAACTAAACTAAGAGCTCAATTTTTTTGTTGCTTCAAAAGAAGCAATTTTGGGAGCTCCACTTCAAAGCCACATGCTGAAAACAAGAGATTGGTAACAAAAAAAAAACTTTAATGATAACAAAAAAAATTAAAATAACAATAACTTTCTCAAAACTTAACAAAATTTTAAATCGTTTGAATCCATGGAAAGGTGAAATCCATACCTTCAAAACCTAGAAAGTATTTTTCCAAGATTCTGCACAAAAAAATGTTATAGGCAAAAGAAAATGCGGGTTTTAACAGAAAAATTTAAAAAATAATGAATACTAAAATGACCATAACTTTCTCAAATCTTAACAAAATTTTAAACCGCTTGAAGTTATGGAAAGCTAAAAGCAAGGACTACAAAACATAGATAAATTTTTTTAATATTTTATTCACCCATTTTTTCTATACTCAAAATAAGATGACGGGATTTTGTGCAAATTCTTGGCTATAACCTGCAAAACAACAAAAACAAACAAGAAAATAAACAGGTTTCTCTACAAAATTGTAAGATTCACGTCGGGTTCACCAATGTGAGATGGGGTTAAAAATAAAATAGCATAGATAAAGTGACAGATAACACTTCTAAGCTATTAACCACATCAAAACAAGAGAACACAAATAAAAGAGAGCAATAAGTTTAAAACAAGCAAATAAAATACTCCCCATTATGGTTGATTACTTCTCCTATCTCTCCTTCTTCTTATGGCAATATTGCCTTTAGATTTTTTGTTGAATTTGTGCAAATACCTACAAATAGTAAGCAAGAAAGTTGGAGATAATGGTTGTTAAGGTGAAAATGAAGGAGGAAGGTTGCTTTTAAAGACAACCTTTCGAATGGACAACTGAGATTAATCTTCTAGAAAGATTCCAAGATCAATGGATGAGAATGCATGAGAGGGAGGTTTTGAAATGGATGGTTGAGATTAAGTCTCAGAAAAGATGCTAAGATCAACGGTCTAAAAATGATGCACCAGAAATATGCCATGCATGGAAAATCTATGATGTTGACGGCTATGATAGACATGCAAGACATGCAGGCTATGACATAAATGAATATTATGATAGGGGGTTATGACATAGCATCTTTGACCAGGTGGTGCATAAATAATTTATTCAAAAAAATGGAGGAAAATGACAAATGGAAAATAAATAATTTATTAATGAAAGATGGAGATTTAATTAAATTAATCATTTTAATTAAATGGAGAGATGGAAATTAGACATGGATAATTAATTTGAATTATTTATCCAAAAGAGAGGAATGACATATAATTAAATAATCTCAAAAATTATTTAATTATAGAAGAATAAAAGGGTCAAATAATAGTTATTATTATCTAACTATGGACAAATGATGAAAGGTAAATAATTAAATAAATAATGATTTATTTAATTATTGAAGAAAGAGGGTATTAGTGACACAATTAAATAATTTTAATTGATCAGGATAGAAAAAAGATTAGGAAGTGAATTAATTAAATAATTAAAAATTATTTAATTAATAGAGGAATATGATCAAGCCTAATTAAATAATTTAAAATTATTTAATTATTAGAGGATGACGATCAAGGAAAAATGTTGCTCGCAGACTTACGACATTTTTTAGTGCCTATAGAAAGTAGAGTATTACATCTGAATCAGATGAAGTGTGCAAAGCCAGTTTATTGAGCTTCATTGGAATTGTATTTCATTCAAATGAAAGATGCAATTGTAATAGTTCAATCTAGGTTGTGAGCCACACAATCTCTTCTATCTATTTCTCAGTGGGTAGTGAGTCCACTTGGACAATGAGTCCACCTACAGTGAGCACTTATGTAAGTATACTATAATAGATTATAATATATTGTGAGCTAATCCTCACCATGGTTTTTCCCATTTTTGGTTTTCCACATAAAATATTGGTGTTCATGTGTTTGTGTGATGTTGTTGATGTTTCATGCTTTCTTTTATTACTACAATTGGTATTAGAGCTTGGTTCCTTGGAGGGGCTTAACTGCTTGGGGAAGATCTTGGAGGTTGAACACATGATTGTTAGAAGAATACCTACTCCTTCAAAAGAGATTCCTAATGTTGGATCCATAGAAGACAATTACATGCTTGATAAAGATGGAGACTCAAAGTTTCCCTTGAAGATCTTGAAAGGATTGAAGATGAAAATAGAGATCTGAAAGAAAATATCAAAGAAGCAAATGAATGCATCAAAAAATTGAGAGAACAAATCAAGAATTTTAGAGAAAGGTATAAGGAAGTCAATGATAATTGAAAAAATAAAATGAAACTATCACTGGGTTAAAAGCGCAAGTTGAAGAAAAGAGAAGAATTGAGGAATGTATGAATGCAATGGTGAAAAGAAAATCTTAGGAATGCACAAGGCTTGAACAAGAAGTTGTGAATATGAGATTAGATCTAGAGAAAGCAATGAGTTATGAAGACAAATTCAATATGCGTGCTACAAAGCTTGATGAAATTATTGCAAATAAGAAAGGAGCTAAAGGAAAAGGTGGATTAGGGTTTGAGATAGGAGAAAGTTCAAACGCAGATCAAACTATAAATCAGTCAAAAAATAAGAAGAATAATGGCAAGCAGACCTAGAATCAAAGGAATGATGCTAGAAGACACTGATCAAAAAACCAAATGCATAAAGGTACCCATCTTTTAATGGTTTTTGTTATTCCTAAAATAAATTTGGACATAAGGCTATGGAATGTAGAAGAAGAATGAATCAGAATGTTCCATATTTTACTAGTTAATGTTTTAAATGCAATAAATTTTGCCATAAAGTTAGTGAGTGTAGAAGTCAATTAATTAATGGTTATAACAATAGTATAATTGTTTAATCTTTCAAAGTGTACTATTATACATCCTATGGTTTTGGGCATAAAGATAATCAATGTATATCTAGAATGAATGGAAGGAATATTGGTTAGAAGAATGTCACATGTTATAATTGCAATAGGCATGGACATATTTCTAAGTTTTGCAGAAGCAGAAATATGAAGGATAGTCCGATAAAGAGGGATGAACTAGTAAAAAAGGTTGATCTGGTAGAAAAAAAGAAGAAGATGGAAAAGATTTGGAGAAATAAGGAAGAGACAAAAGTTAAGGATGAATCTGTACCATCCTCTAGTGCATATGTTTCCTTTAGAAATAGAGTTGAGAGCTTTGGCTTAGGGGGAGCTTTAATGCATCTTTTATCCCCTACCAAAGAATAGGTGATGCCTCAACATGAAGATGTGCAATGTAGATAGACATGCTTGATCTATTGGTGAATATTGTGGAAGAAAATATGTCAATGTAGTGGTTTATGGAGCATCAAAAGTTGACTGTGCATACAGATAAAGGTTTACCAACTTTATTGTTTGAAGCATTAATTGTGAAATTAGGTCAAATTCCAAGGGTTATAAGTGATTTTACTTAGCCAATTTCATTCATAATGAGCATTGAGAAGAAGTAGAGCAAATAGGAAGTTATTTGGAGTGATAAAAAATTATTTGTGACTTGTGTGTTCAAACCCTAGTTTGGAAAATGGAAGAAAAGGTATTTATAAAATCAGATTTTCCCTAGTTTTCAAAAGAACTTTGTTTGAAAGTAGTTTGAATTCTTTGAAATGGCTACACTGAGGGTTATAGTGATTATTGAGAAGACACAACCAAAATTCAAGAAATACCCTACAAAATCTATAGAAGATGGTCACTAGGTGTATTTTCGCATGTTCCATGTAGGGTTTTTCCAATAGAAGATATGAGGATTTACATTCATGGAAAAATGGATGGATATGATCATAGTATGCTAGTAGATATGTGGATGAAAGAATTGACTGGAGACAACTTTTCCCTAAAACCAGAGTATCAAAACCTAGTCACGAAGAAATTGGATGTATGGCAATGGTTTCCAATATTTTTTTGATGAAAAGTGGGTTAGAATGGCATTAAGAAGAATTCATGATAAGTTTGTTTGGACTGACGTGCCTAACATGATAATAAAAATGTAATTAGAGAGGTTACAGTTATATGCTCCACCAGACTTGTTCCTGTATTGAAATTGGTTAAGAATGAAGTGGTAATGGAACTCATAGGTGCAACTTATGATAAGAATGCTTTAGCAATAAATCTTCTACTTGTGAGGTATACAACAATGCTACTTGGTTATAAAATCTACTTCACAAATAGAGATAATTTTGTATCTTCCACCATAATCAATGTGGCATATGAGATGGTGGAGAAAGGTGTTGACTATGATCTTTGTGAGTTGCTAAGGCAACAATTGATGGAGAATATAAAGAAAACCAAGCTGAAGAAGTATGTATTTAAGTATGGTACTTTGGTTATGTGCTTAATTTTGTAATTTCTAAAGGAACTCCTCGGAACCAAAGGATTGGAATGGTTGCAAGGAAGACCAATTTCTCATTAGATCAAAGATTTTACGAGTAGTCTTGGCGATGGGAAAGAACAATATGAGGCACTTGTTGCTTTCTTTGTAGTTTTTCAGAAGAGGATGCATGAGAGGGACATAATTCCAAGGTAAATGGTAGAGAAATACAAAAATGATATCACATTCTGAGTTTCAATAGATGAGTGCATGATGGAGGAACCAAGGACTTTGTGGATCCCTACATTGGGATATGAGGTCACTGAACAAGAGATTGCTGGTTTAGCTAACATTTTGTTGAAGAGTCCAAAGGGTACAACTAAGGAAAGGCATGTCACTTATGAAGAAAAGTCTTTAGAGGTGCACATGGAGCAGAATAAACCAATAATTCAAAAGAAGGTTAGAAATATGGTTGATCAATTTTTAGAAGAAATGGGTATCTCAAAGGAATAAGTGTAGTATGCAAGAGAAAAATCTAAGGGAGAATCAAGTTCTACAGGATGATCTAGAAGCACAAGAATATCTGGTAGAATCTCTACCCCATCCTGCTATTCAGAATTCCTTCAAGACTAGGAAACCTATTGGACAGAAAATAAAATCAATAGATAATCCTCTAGTGAAGGAGAAACCCCCTCCGATTATGCACATGACAAGGCTAGAGAAGAAGGTTGCTCCGATAACACCACCTATCACCCTTGCAAAGAGAAGACCGAAGCAAAAGGTTTTTAGAGAAAATAATGTGAGTGTGAATGTAGAAGAATAAGAGGAAGAGGAAGAAGGACCCTCATTGGTTCACAAAAGGAAGAGTGAAGCTAGTATTAAAATAAAAATATTTGATGTTATTGAAATAGATAGTGAAGAGGAGATAGAGAAAGAGAAGGAAGCATTTGTAATACACATGAGAGAGAAGAAGAAAGAAACCACCAAGAAGGCATCTCTGAAAAAGGAGGTAGAAACAAAGAAGACTCTGAATGTCAAGAAGAAGCAAAAGAAAATATCTCTAGAAAAACCTCACAGTCCCATGAAGGTAGAAGCACTTGTAAATGGAATAATTCAGCATGATATGCTTGGAGGGGCTACAACTTTGTATAAAGAGGTTAATGACACAAATAAGGCCACAATAGTTGAGATCATTGTAAAATACACCATAATTCTTGAAGTGGACATGGGGAACATACAAGAGAAGTTACTTGAGGAGCTTTGGAATGTTTTGGTAAAGAGAAGAAAAGAGGCTATTGATGAAGAGGCCAAGATGAAGGCCTATGCTCTCGAAGTGATTAGTGCTCCACTGTCTATAGAGAACAAGGTCACATTGGCCCAACTATACACAAAATAACTAAGAACAAAATAAAGGGTAACAATTTTGATGAGTAGAGACAAGGATGATCATGAGAGACTCTGAAAGGAGACTATTGATAAGGTTACAAACCTAGCACAAATGGCTAGGGATGACCCCAAAATGAAAGGATCCTTCTCTAGAATTTTTTGTTATAGAAGAAGAAGTTCAGAACATTGATGATCAACATGAGAATGTGATAGATGAATAGTACACTCAAGATAATGCCCCTCTAGAAGTGGAAGAATTGGCATAGAAAGATTAAGCAAAGAAAAATGTTGAAGGAGTGACTGTCATCGGAGAAGAAGCAACGAAGGATACTTCTCTTCCTTCAATAATACATGGAGAAAATGTTGAGATTTTGCAAGATAAACCAGAGAATCCTCCTCTAGATAACCCAGACCAATCTGTAGAGGAAGACGTGAATGGAGATGTTGAAGAAGAAACTGGTGATGCAGAGAAGGAAGATGAGGAAGAAGATAATGAGAAGGAAAGCGAAGATAAAAATGAGGATACCTCCAAAAATGCAAGAACAAAAGAAGAGACACATGTGGACTCTGGAAAAGATAAGGGAAAGGAAGTAAAAGATAAATCTATGAAGACTATAAAGACTTTTGGTGAATCTTCCGGTTCCTCTGAAGATTCCTTGAAGAATCAATTAAGTAAGAAACTCAAGTTTCAACCTGTTATTTCTTCACAATTGCTATGACTACCAATGCAATAGGGAAATGTATATTTGGAAAAGATTTCCCTACTCCACAAGCTACAATTGGGAGATGTATTCCATGCATCTTCCTAGAAGGAGATTATTGAGATGCATCAGAAGAGTGGAGAGCTAATGGAGGAAGTAGTGAAGGCACTACAAGAGGCTATAATTGATACAAATATAGACACATCACTCTCCGGTATAGAAATTTTAAAGCTTTTAATTGATTCTTTTAAGGAATATGTCTCCTATCTTAGAGGTGAAGTAGAGAAAGAAGTAGAAAAGAAAATGAATGATAAAAGGATGTTGGAAATCACTAAGAAGTGTGCTCTTGCACACAAGAAGTTCTCAAATAATTTGAAGAATGTATAGACTTGTGTAGATGAGGATAAGGCTCTTTTTCAATATTGCATGAAGTGGCCTGGTGCCACATAGAGCATAAAAAATGAGATGGAATCTATTGAGTCCCAGATAAGTAAAGCCTCCAGTGCCTATGATATGGCACTTGATCTAGCTAGTAATACAAGGAGTGTAATTGAGGATTTGCATAAGAAGCTCTTCCAGCTACAGGCACAAAGGGAAAATTTCATTTTGTAGTTTGGAGAAATAAGGGACTTGGTGAATGAAAAATTTATAGTTGTATTTGGTTCCCTTCTAAGTGCTAATAAGGCTACACAAATGAATCTAGTACTGAGCACTTTGGAAGAAGGAGAAGAAATATTGATGGAGTTTGAGACACAATGCAGATTACTTGGGCCAACAACAAAGACATGGAAGGAAGGAAACCAAGCATGGAAGACCCATTTGTAGAAGTTACAAGAGTCAACTTCCTTTGGTTGACACATTTCATAGTCTTTACGCATTTCAGTTTTCAGTTCAATATTCTTTGTATATATGCAGAGTATATAGAGTAGTGTCTAGTACAAAATTTTTGGTTTTTCTCTAGTATATGACTTAGGGGGAGTCAATTCAATATTTTTCAGTATATACATATGCACATATTTCTTAGGGGGAGACTTGGTATAAGTCAGGACAATTGTTGTAGGTGCCCTTTTCCCATGATATCAAAGGGGAGAATGTTAGGAAAATGTTTTGGAGAATTTTTTGAAGATATTTTGGCATGTTGCCATCAATGAAAAAGGGGGATATTGTTGGAATAATTTCATTGATGTTGTTGGAAATATGAGCATAAGGGATAAGCACAAAGGTATATAATGATGTATTGCAGTGTTGTCATCGATGTTTGTTACCTATTTTTCACTACAAGCTCAAACAGGTAGAGCTGAATCAAATTCATGAATTATAGGTACAGAGATTTTCAAGTTTTGTTGCTAAAGTATTCATTGATCATCATAGAGATCAGATTACATCTGAATTATAGTTTTATTGTGCAAGTATTTGAAACAGAAAATTAGAAATTTTGCATAATAATGCTTTTTATTCATTTTGTAAAAACACTGAATCTCGCACAAGCTACAAGAGTAACTAAATTTGATTATGACAATCAAATGATGAATACAAAATTCAAAGATAAACTACACTACTGAAAGTAACATAAGCGTAAAGAAGAGGAGCAATTCATCATTTCCTGTGATGATGAATCACTTTCGCTTGATGTTTTTAGTCATCGCGTCTCCAAGCTGTTGTAGCCTCATTTCCTCGCTCCATGAATCTGCAAAATTATAGTGATGAGAAATGTTAATTAACATTAACAATAAATGGAGCATCTGATTTCAAATGACAGTCACTATCTACAAAGATGCAAAATAACAGCTACAAAATGTAACAGAAAAATAAAAGAACAGTTAAATAAATCATTAGTTTCATTGAAATTCTATTTCAACTCTATTTTGCATTTTACATTGCATACTAATTAAGTACAGAGCCTCTTTACACTAAAGTAAAGGATAACATCAAGAGGAATTTAAATTGTTTCTTTCAAAGAACATATATAGTCTACAAAAGACTCAATGGGGAACAACAAAGTGAAGCCATATCAGTATGCAATAGTTTCTAGTTCATAAGATGATGCTATTCATGAGTGCTGATATAGTAATGCTGCCTCATCAGGAGATTTATTCAAAAAGTATTGTTATACATTAAAGAGTGTAAAAGGATGATAGAGGCAACAATGTTCAAATAAATAAAAGTTTCAAAGTATGTACTCCTTCAAGAGATAAAATAGATGGAGATTACAAGTTATATATACATAGAGCAGAAAAGATGTCAATATTCAAGTTTATAAAATAAAGAAATTCCATGCTCATTCAAAGCAAGTGAAACCCAAAAAAGTCACCATACAGCCGTAGCTTTCTCTTTTCAGGTGATACATAATACCCAAAATATGGGATACAAATACAGTGGGGTATTCAAATATTTGCTCAGAAATGGAAATGTTCAAAAGAGATATAAGGGCTACGACTATAATACACTTTGTTTCAAAGTATCCAGGTCAAGAAAAGCATGGTCGTAGTCTGAAGGCTCATAAATATTTACCATTCCAAGTAAAAAGCTTTCAAAAGCTTTTATTTTAAGAAGGAAGCAAAGAGACAATGGAAACTTACCATTTATGCCTATAGATGACCAGGGCCGCGGCTGAGTTGAGGTTAAGCCTTTCTTTATACATGAACTAAGCTCTCATGGCGGCCAAAGCCAGCAAGATGCTGAGATCAACAAGGAAAGGAGAATAATACAAAGAGATATATCAGATAATATGCATGGTCGCGGCTATATAAGCCAAAAGATGATTCAAAATGGTAAGAAATTGTCATTTTTATGGAAGGATCAAAGTTACCACGTGTTTTTCTGTTGAGATTCCTCAGAAAATGTCCAAAGAGTGTGCAGGTCGAGCTCCAAATCAAGTGATTTCCAGAAACCCTACTCAGCAGGTCAGCAGCCAACTTCTTTATGAAGTTTCTCCAAAGTCAAATGAGCATAATGTTTTTAGGGTTCCTCATTTCTCTTTTTGCATGGGTTCGAAGGTGTTTCTTTTTTACTATCTTT